>LOND01000268.1:75897-93487 GCA_014220965.1 Paragonimus kellicotti
TTTTCTTTCTTTCCTTATCACGGCAAAAATTTTCAGCACAAAGTTTCCAAGGCCATTTACATTGAATAATAGTGGAAACCTTCGACTTTTTCCAAGGTCATCAAACCACATCTTTCTAACATAACGTGGATTGTTAGGTGGGGGATCAGTTTGTGAGATGTGAATCGATGTAACTACCCAGCTTTTTTTACTGAATCTTGGTGATCATGTGAACTACCCTTTTAAAAGCATGAGTTTCGAATACTTTTTCGTAAACTGAAATGTCCAACGCTTATTTGGACTCTTTTGTAGCTTTATTCACTAAATTGGTATGTTGTTCGATTATTGATCACGCTTATGACGTCCTTGCATGTGTACCGCCTTACAGTATGCACATTAATCACGTTCACCGGAACGTGTTTCTCACAGATGCTTTGAAAAATATACCGTTATTATGATCATAAATGGTGGCAGTCTTTGGAGTAGGAATGAAAATGATTAACGCAGTTTATTTGAAGAAGACGATAGAGCACACAGCAATCTCGGAATGATACAACGGACCTTAACAAAGCCAACAAGGTTTGAGACACTCTGTAGGAAAAGAAAATTGTCACCCGTATTTACGATAAACCAGGTTTTGAGGTCGTCAGCAAACAATAATAGTGGGAATACTAAAACGGGCAGATCGTTGATAAATATGAGAAAAATTGAAGCGGGATAGAAACCGAATATTTGGTTACTGCGGTGAGGCTAGACCTTCGGGTACAGGGTGCACTGTTCGCTCGCACTCTGTACAAACGACTAGCAAGATAAGGCTCCAGTCTGTGAAGCAAGCGGCCTTGTACCCCATAATGAGAAAACGTTCCTATTAAAGTGGCAATGAGGTCAAATGCCCTGAAAATGCCAAGGTCCACGACGTCAGTTTCACTGCCTTCATTAACTGCCTTGGTCCACCAATAAGTGCCTATCAGCACATTTGTGGCATACAGACGACCGTGACAAAATCTGTGCTCGTACGTTGGGAAAGTCACGAGAGGTGAGATAGTTATAAGGCGAGTCATACATGGGAGCTCTTGAAATTCTGTTTTGCTTGATAACCAAACGATTGGTCCGTGATCACTGGGGCAATTACGCCTACCATCCTTGAAAATGGATGTGATGCTCGCAAGTTTTTGGCTGCCGAGTAGCGCTTACTTGGAGAGCAATTGTGTAAACAAAAGCCGCAGCGGATTAGCAGGATGTTCGACCACTTCACACAAGAGTGAAGAAAAACCAGATGACGTTAGAAATCGGAAATGACCCTTTCGATCAGCTATAATGCGTTCGGCCAGACGCTGATAATAAAGACAATCCTCTGGAATAAGGGATGTGCGCTAGTTTCTTAAGGCGACTATATATTTGGTCAACTTCAGATCCTGATAATCGATAGCACGTCTAAGCATACTTCTTCAAAATAGGTTGGAAGGGGGTGAAGCTTTCGCAAGACTCCGTTGCCAAGTAGCCGTTTAATTTCTCCACATCTATTTCACAAACGTTTTGCAATTACTAACCGCTTGCCAGATCAGGTTCCTGCTGCTAATGGAGTCGGGTAAGACGACTGGGTGATCAACAAGTCCAAGTGGTGGGGTGATTGCAAGGTTATCGGCCGTCAACTTTTCTTCAATGGTAACATAGTCCAGTTCCGACGAGTTATGGTCAGCAAGCCACTGAGTGAAACCAGAGGTGTATTCCACAAAATCGTTGCCACAACTGTGTGGGAAAAATCCTGCAGAAATAGAATTTTTGTTGTCCGCGAAAACGAGAAAGATAAATTCAGGAGATTTGAAATCACCCATTAAGGGGACGTGTGAAAACCACACGGTAGTTAAATGTTCCAATTCCGATAACTGTTCGTCTTTTGAATTGCTGGGAAACAGAGAACTACAGATCATCCGTAATAGCCAGCGTTTTGAGTCGCTCAAATAAATGAAGCGCTACTCGTTTCCGGAATCGCGACAAGTACTGGAGTGTTATAAAGGAAGACCTGAAGAAACCTGTGGACATACAGGGCCGATATGTCAGTCAACTCCCAAATCTGTCAGCTTGGAAAAGAGCCATATCGTCAAAGGCGAGCTCGGAATCTCTTGGAGTGTGACAGTAGTTTTCTAGAATCGTTTCCGAGTTTTCTCCGGCTAAGTTTTTGGACGCAGCATAAAGTGACTACGTTCCACTTGTACGATAGTATGTTCAAGTTTCGCAGACAGAAATCGCCAGTGATTATTGTCTTGCTCCGGATATTGGTTACGAGGAAACGGACATTGCCACCGACAACGTTGAGAGACCAATCAGTGGTCTAAAATTTCTTACTAACGAGCTCTCGCCTCTGTCGTTCAATCCATGATACATGCGGATACCCCGCGGCCCTATAATCCTCCAACAGTTCATGTGCCGCTACCAGGACGTCTTCCGTCAACGTCGGCGTCGGAAACACGACTCTTGCCAGTCGGGGTTTGTCAGTATGTGCCGAAGCGAGTTTCCTGCCCAACGCCGTGATGAAGTTCGCGACACATGAATTTATGCCCATTTTGTTGCAACAGCCCCTCCTAAACCCGATCGTGCTTGTCATGGAGCTTTAAGCAATCGGCGGCGCATTCCGGAAGGTTCTAAACAAGTACGGATGTTACCCGAGCATAGGAACCCGAAGTTTTAGGATGGGTGGTGTCCGAACCCCTAGAGAGGTTCACTGACTATGCTATTCACAACACAGCTATTCCGAACAGCAAGACGGGGATTTTTAGGTGTGGATGAACAAAGGATCTCAATATAATGTCCCATCACCCTATGCACTGTTGGGGGTTGTCGTGAGTGTCCCCTTCGGGGCAACCGAGGTGATCCCCTTTGATTTCACACGTGAAGTAACTGACGTATATGGGACTGTGGCAATAACACTCGCTTTGCGTGTCTTACTCATTAAATCTAGTGGGTCAGGGGGTGTTGGCTCAACTCCAGGGATTAGGGTGCTAACCATACTAAAAACATCGGCAATTATGGTTTTTGCAGGAACTGATTTGAAGGTCGTTGCAAAGGTTAAACGGTCATTTTGGCGCGACATCTAGTTTCCCTTAATATTTTCGAAAATATCAAAATCGAAACTCCAGGCGAAGTGTCAACATTTCATCAATTGTAAATAGACAGTGTTTAAGAAAAAACGGGAATATATCAAATAAGTGCCAAAATTACGAGTTTAGTGATGGAAACATTTCCCACCATTTTCGCAAAATAAACCATCACGTGCGTTAGCCTGCTTTCGTGAAACTTATAAATGCGCTCATGCAATTTTCGAGATGGAATACGTCATTCTATAGCATGAGAATGCTTCATTCGCGGCGTTCTGAAGATATGGTCGAAATGGAAATATACGACCATACAATGTTGGCATTGCATTTCAACAAGAACGCTAACAAATTTGATAGTGAAACATTTATGATAACGTTTCCAGCGCGATTCGAAAAGGCAAGTAATTATTGCGTGGATATATAATCTGAATTTTCTGGTATAATTGCTATTTTTGGCACTTTTAATCTCGTGTATATTGTCTACATTTTGTTTACGTCCACGTCTGTCACGAAATATTTTTATTTCACGAATAATGGTGACCAAAAGCGGTCGTCAAACAAGATCGACTGGTGTCAAAACCACTCGTTCTAGCTCTAAAATCGATATCGATCGTCCCAAACACAAATGCTCCAGTGCTAGAACTCACGCTGGCTCTTCCAAAGTCGCTGCCGTTAAGGCGGGTGAAGATAAACTGGTGGTTCCCACCAGCACCTCTCAAACTAAGAACTGTTCTGTCCCCTAGACAATGTGTTGGTGGATCTATTTAGCAAGGTATCTAAGCTTGGAAGCTGAGCTTGCACAATTAAAAGCAAGCTGTGCTGTATTTGAGTCTCTAAAGGAGAATCTTGTCTCCTTATCTTACATCTTCAAAGTTCCGGAAAGTCCCAAGGTGGATAATTTACAGAGTGCAAGCATGTTCATCAACACGTTAGCAACAGAAATCACGAAACGGATGCGTTGCTCAAACAATGTCATCGTATTTAATGTGCCAGACAAGCTTCAGTTGGATGGCATTAAAAAGCTACTCTGGAGAATTACTAATATAGACCCAACATCATACACCTGCATACGTCTTCGTAAGAAAACTCAAAGATCTGCTGCCCGCTTTTGTTCAAATTCCAGAGCGAAACGACTGCGAGACAGTTCATCCAATGCCAGGACCTTATCAAGTCCAAAACTTCCCTCAAACTAATAAGAATTATGCAGGATAGAACACCACTTGAGAGGGAATGCCAGAAGCGCTCATTGAGCAACACTGTCGTCTCCAAGCGTGTGGCCCAGGACGCGATCAAACAAGGTACGATAGTGGCCAAGGATGATGAATCGGGTCCAGCTAATCGAGTAGCTTCGTCTTACTGCAGCACGCCGGAGGGTGCCAACGATCCTCCTGAAAACACCAACGCCACAACAGAAAACAACATATTCGCTGACTTGATTAATCTAACAGTGGATCTTGACAGCTCCAATAACCTGCCTATCGTAAGGGCGGCTTCTGTCGAGGAGTCAGCTAGAAAACAGGAGCATGTAAATAACCGTGCCCATAGTGAACCAAATGGAGCGTCTAGATTTAAACCTGTCTGCGCGGTAGCTGCATCAGACAAAGTAAGACTCCGTCCTTCTACCAGTCAAATGCACGCCGGTATCCCAACATTAAACACGTCCCAAAGGAACCCACGGAACGGTCATCAGTGGGACACCGGTGTTAACATCCTCCCCTCAACTCGCCATCCTGCGAGTCGCACGTGTTTGCCTCCTTGGCATCATAAAGGAAAAAATAAGCACGTAAACCCAAATCCGCACTCAGTGAATAAAAGGATGTATCTATTACCTACCCCTAATTCTAGGCCTCTGCCTACAAATAGCAATCTCTTACGCGACGCATCCTTTAACGAAAGGCTCAACCACAACCCCATTATTACCACCAGAGTTGCTTACCCTACGCTCAACACCCCTTTTAATGCGAATAGCCCGTACACTATGAATGCTCACCTAAATGCAACCCGCGATCTCTTTGCTGACAACGTGCATGTGGGCATGACCAACTCATTTCAACCTTACCCTTTTTTAGCGGGTCACATACCGTTCAAACCTCCCCTGCCCAGTCCTCCCCCCATAACTCCACTACCCCACCAGACCTTACTGACACTTTTCCAACACTTTCTGTCCTGGACTCAGACGCAGGCGACACCCAGTCAGTCATTGATGGGCTCATTATAGCCCCATCAGACCAAGTAACGTTACCAGAGTCTTTGAGTCACAAGACCCTTCTGTTTTAGACTTCTTTAAAGATCTAAATACGATGTCGAATAAGAAAACTGCTCTAAGTTTATTGCTTTTGAATGCACGCTCACTAGTCAATAAGATGCATATTTTCAGACCTTTCATCTTCTTATATAATCCTCACATTATTCTAGTCACTGAAGCTTGGTGTACCCCTGAGACCTCAGATACACAACTGCATGTTATAGGTTATCATATGTTCCGCAAAAATCGCGGTGATGGACGTGGCGGAGGATGCTTAATTTACCTAAGGGAGCAATATTCTGCAACCGTACTTGATGAGCCGTGTCTTGATATGATTAACGACTCACTGTGGCTGTCAGTGTCAGCTGGATCTTGTGAGATACTCTTAGGATGTGTCTACAAACCACCTAACGCCACTCATGGCGACATGACTAACCTTATTAATGGACTGAATTATGTATCGACTTTGCCTTCACAGTACAAAATAATTGGTGGAGATTTCAACATGCCAAATATCTCTTGGACATCTTTCACTTCCCCTACAAATCAAGCAGAGTTTCTTGCATGCGTCCAAATAAACGGATGGCGCCAACACGTTTTGGCACCTACCAGACTGAACCACACTTTAGATCTCATTTTTACAACAGGCATCTCCTCTGCTACTGTGTCTGTCCTAGAACAGTTTCCAGGAAGTGATCACAATGTGGTCAATTTCATGTTTGACCTGAAAGCTGTAAAAATGTCGAAAATCATGTATTATCGCCAAATTAAATTCATCGACTGGAACATGTTCACCACTCTATTGAGATCCTTGAGATGGAATACATTCTTCCTGACCTCTGACCCTAGTGCTGCAACTGAATGTACATTTCAGGTTTTGCATGAACATTTTGGCCCCGTTAAGATCAAAACGCCGTAATGTGTGGGGTAGAGGCGGGATTCTCAATCCAAAGGAGCAAGATAAGCTCAAAAGTCTCAAATCACGGCACCGAAAAACAAGATTTCTCCCTTATTATGCAGATGCACAAAATGTTCAACACGATAGAATATAGAAACCAAAATGCTCCACCTAAATGAGGAAAAGCAAGCGCTTAACGGCAAAAAGAAGAGCTCGGAGTTGATGCAGTTGTTGAGACGCAGGAACTATGAGAGAGACCCCATTATCTCAGTAGTAACACTAGAGAACAAAACTTCCATAGATGATCCTGTTACAATCTGTGAGACCTTTAATTCCTATTTTGCTGCTTCCTTCAACATTGAAGGAAATATATTGCCTCCACTTCCCTGTTAACACAAGTATGTTCCTAAGTCATGTTCCTGTTGATGCAGTGAAAATACGCTCTCAGTTAGCCATTATCAAACCTTCTTATATTCCTGATCCTGATGGTATTCACCCTGTTGCTCTCAAACACGGAGGGGAAGACATTCCTCTACTTTTGCTTAATATTTATATACTTTCTTTAACATTAGGCTCCTTCCCTTCCCAATGGAAAAATTCTATAATAATCCCCCGCTATAAAAGTGGCTCGCGACAAGATATCAACAATTATCGTCCATTTAACCATATTTCAATTTGTTCTCGGGTGTTGGAAAGGATAATGAAATGTCGCATGGTTGAGTTCTTACTATCACAAAACCTTATAAACCACTCCCAGCATGGGTTCCTCAGCAAACGTTCGTGCATGACGTGCCAGCTGGAATTTCTTAACCATGTTACAAAATCTGCTGATTCAGGGAATGCAATTATTATATACTTTTGGATATGCAAAAGGCTTTTGATCGTGTGCCTCATAGGCGTCTTCTGATCAAAATGGCATCTTTTGGTATACGTGATCCATTGCTTAGCTGGTTTGCTTCATACCTTGTAGACCGCACACAAACAGTGAAAATCGGAGATAACAGCTCAACACCCAGACCAGTCACTAGTGGAGTGATCCAAGGAAGCGTCCTGGGACCGTTACTCTTTCTTATGTATATAGACGACATATGTCAAGTTATCCAGCACGGCAAACTATTCATATTTGCCGATGACATCAAACTTGTCTATACTGTTCCTCCTGGCGATCTCACTTTTTGTTTAGGAAATATACGGAACGACTTCATGTCATTAGAGTCTTGGTGTCAAACTTGGCTGATGAAATTTTCAGCCAATAAATCCACCATCGTTGCACATGGTTGCCATATACCAGAGGACTTTATAAAGCTGGATGGCCATAGCATTCCAACTTCCAACTCAGTCCGAGACCTGGGTATACGTTACTCAAACTCATTCAATTTCTCAGAACAGGTATCTTTCCTAGTAGGTAAAACTAGACGAACGATTGGTTACATTAAGCACTCATTCACTCTTCCTGAAGCTCGACTACACCTTTATAAACTATGCGTACGACCTCAACTTGAGTACTGCACGTTCATATATTGTCACCTGCGCAAGTCTGATAGGGCTAGCTCTGGAAAGTCTCCAACGTGCATTCACGAAAGGTTTACTAGGTTATCCGTCTTCTCTGAACTACAGAGAACGCTGCCAAACGCTTGCACTCGATCCACTTTGGCTACGGCGACTCAAGCTGAACCTCGCACTTCTGTATAATCTAGTTCATGGCAATATTTTACCGACAACTTCGAGATTCGCTTACAACATAGCTCAATGTACAACCTCAGGAACAAAAAATATACATTGACAGCTTTTAAATCCCGTAAAAAGCTGCGTTCAAATTTTTCCTAGTGAAATATTCCTACATTTGGAATAAACTTTCCACCAATATTAACTACGGAATCTTCTCAGCGTACAGGTATATTACCGAGTGCCTCAGCCATCAGCCCGCTATATAAGCCTTGGAAGCAATCCTCATAACTTTTAAGAAAACGTCATCCACCGTCATCCGTTGGCAAACAAGAGATCGGACAGTCTCTGGAAGAACACTTCAGGAACCTGAACTTTCTACCGGAGGATCGCGAATTCAGATGTCTTTGCTGAACAAAATCGTGAAACATTTTATCAAGGACGTTTTTATCAGTGGTGTGTGACGTGAAAACGTGCTTCAGCGACTTTTAGAATACATGTCTCCCCATCCTTAAACTTGCGGCGAAAAACACTTTCCACGTCCTCAGAGTCCTGACCATCCCTCGACGTGAGGGCCACCTATTCGTACCACCCGTACCTGTTCACATTATCTTTTGAATGTAGATTTACTAAGTGCCACTAACGTCAAAGTTGGTGGGTGGGCATGAGCATTGCGGCTTTACTCGTGGCTCTATAGCGAATCCGCGCCATCTTCACTACTGTAGGCTACGTTCATGAAAATGATAGTGTTTCTATTATTACCTTTGGGGACGCTGCTCAACTAATCTGACGCTTGTTTGAGTTCTGAAGGTTGACTGGAGTTTCTTTCAACATTCGTCTTCAGTAGCGACTACCGTGCAGGTTGTGCTTGAGGTTCTCTCACGTCCAACTCCCTAGCGCCTTTAACTGTTGCGTTGAAGTCCGCTTGTGAACGGTGAGTAAATCAATAAATAAAGTTTGTTTGCAGATTCGCCGTTTTCTTATCACGACTCTCGATCCGTGTTAACAAGAAACTGGGGGAAAACTTCGCGCGTACGAACCAAGGAATTAACATCACGGCAAACTGCTTGTAGTCTAGCCGGCACGTTAAAATGGCCAATCAGAAGTCATAAACATACCATCTTGACTCTTTTTTTTCACAGCGTCTTCTAAGGAGTCTATCCAGGTACGCGATCCTGGTTATTCCTCAGTGCTGCCGGGAACCATAAGTGTTTTTGTGACGATAACTGCGATTCAGCAATTGATAAACGAGCTCGAGGCAGAGGACCAAGATTCCTGGATAAAGTCAGTTTTTCTTATTTGGTGTCAAGTGGGCGTCTGTTGATCTGAAAGGCAATAGTTGAAAACAGGGTGTAGCACCGCTCTTGGGGATTACAGTAAATACCAAGAACAGAGTGAGATTACTTGCATAATGGGTTTTTTGGTAAATGAGAATCAAGTAATGCTTCAAAGTTGATTTCCAGAAGTGCTGCTAACGACCTCAGAAGGAAGGCTGTTCCAAAGGTTGATAACCCTGTAAGAAAAGAACTGCTGCCTAAGGAAGGTCCGAGGACGAAGCTTGAAAAGCTTCCTGTTATGTCCTCGCCGGCCGTCATCATTCGCTATGATGAAGAATTGTTCAACGAGACCTACCCTAAAGAAGTGTGTGAGAATTAAATCACCGCGGAGTCGTCGATATTCAAGTGGATATAGATCAAGAATTTCAAGTCGAGACTCGTACGCGACATTTCTCAAGCCCGTGACTAGTTTGGTAGCCGCGCGCTGGACACGCTCAACAGCTAATATGTCTTTCTTCAGGCCGGTATACACGATCCTGATTAGCGTACTCGTGGGGCGGTCTTATATAAACCCCCGAAGCATTTGAAACGTTTTCTCGTCTGTGCGGGGAAGAGTGCCCACAATCATCCAAAGAGCGGCAAATCCCTTCTTTGTCGACATCTCACGAGAGGCTTACTAGGTTATCCGTCTTCTCTGAACTACAGAGAACGCTGCCAAACGCTTGCACTCGATCCACTTTGGCTACGGCGACTCAAGCTGAACCTTGCACTTCTGTATAATCTAGTTCATGGCAATACATTTACCGACAACTTCGAGATTCGCTTACAACATAGCTCAATGTACAACCTCAGGAACAAAAAATATACATTGACAGCTTTTAAATCCCGTAAGAAGCTGCGTTCAAATTTTTTCCTAGTGAAATACTCCTACATTTGGAATAAACTTCCACATGCAGTTAGAGCCAGTAAGAATATACACCAATTCAAACGAAGCTTAGAAACCTTCCTGACATTACCGAACGTCATGTCCATTTTCAAACTCTGCCTGCATGAAGACGATATTTTTGAAAACGGACCTAATAACATCTGAGTGGAAACCCTGCGTCGCGTGATACGTCTGGTACACTTCGAGCAGATTAAAGTTAACAATTTCACCATCGGATGTAGTTATCTAGATACCTGAGCTTAGTACTTCATACTTAATCATAACCAACTGTGTATGGTTATTGATCATTATGCAATAGCTGTACACGCTAAAACTGTTTGGAAAAGAAAATACACTTAACCTGTTCGCCTCATATGGTTACATTCAAATCTTGCGTTACCACCCATACTTCCTGTCCTCATGGATCACCTGGCAATCTTTCTATCATTTTAAACATTCTTTCCATTCTATATCTCGGACGTGTATATCAAATCGACATCAGAATTCGGCTGTAATCATATACTAGAAAAAGCCGTTAATCAATCTCTTTCAACGTTAACTAATAATAATAATAATAATGGTATATTTCTCAACGCATCTGTGAGAAACACGCTCAAATGAGCGTGATCAATGTACACATTTTATCGCTACATGCATAAATGCACTCCATACACACAATTAATAATTGTACAATACGCCAGTTTTGTGAATAGTAACGAAACAGACATAGCAAGAGAGAAAAATCCAAGTTTATGAAAAGAATCTGGGACACACGCGTCGAAAATGATAGTTTCAAAATTTTCCCATGTTCAATGAAAATGCTGAGTAGTTACATCAATTTTTGCTTCACAAGGTTAACACTGACCTAATGGTCAAGGTCATGCCAGAAATCCGTCATCTGAGGATGGAGAAAGTGGCCGGTCGAAGAATTCCGCCGTTATTTGATGCAGTTGGTTCCGGAAAAATGTGCAGGAAATTTTGTCGCGATGGGGAACGATCAGAAAGCCTCTACTTTTGCGAAGAAGTGGGCGGTCCTCTGAACTGGACTTCGTTATGTTCTCAAAATTGACGAAATTTCACAGACCTCGCGAGTTGTCCAACCAATACGGGATTTTGAGTGTCCGGACGTAGTGGAATGTTTTCTCGCGTCAGATGCAGTTGTGGAATCAGGAATGAAAAGCGAAATTACGTGATAAACGGAAAATGGTCATGTGAAGTATGACGAATAATGAAATATGTGATTTTCTAGTTAAACCTTTATATAAAATTTCATAATTCCGTGTCATCTAATAAAATATATAGCACTACCGAACAGTTGTTATCGTATAACGTTGAAAGAGATTGATTAACGGCTTTTTCTAGTATATGATTACAGCCGAATTCTGATGTCGATTTGATATACGCGTCCGAGATATGGAATGGAAAGAATGTTTAAAATGATAGAAAGATTGTCAGGTGATCCATTAGGACAGGAAATATGGGTGGCAACGTAAGATTTGAATGTAACCGTATGAGGCGAACAGGTTAAGTGTATTTTCTTTTCCAAACAGTTTTAGCGTGTACAGCCTTTGCATAATGATCAATAACCATACACAGTTGGTTATGATTAAGTATGAAGTAATAAGCTTCGATATCTAGATAAATACATCCGATGGTGAAATTGATAGCTTTGATCTGCTCGAAGTGTACTAGACGTTGTATCACGCGACGCAGGGTTTCCACTCAGATGTTATTAGGTCCGTTTTCAAAAATATCGTCTTCATGCAGGCAGAGTTTGAAAATGGACATGACGTTCGGTAATGTCAGGAAGGTTTCTAAGCTTCGTTTGAATTGGTGTATATTCTTACTGGCTCTAACTGCATGTGGAAGTTTATTCCAAATGTAGGAATATTTCACTAGGAAAAAATTTGAACGCAGCTTCTTACGGGATTTAAAAGCTGTCAATGTATATTTTTTTTCCTGAGGTTGTACATTGAGCTATGTTTAAGCTAATTTCGAAGTTGTCGGTAAATGTATTGCCGTGAACTAGATTATACAAAAGTGCAAGGTTCAGCTTGAGTCGCCGTAGCCAAAGTGGATCGAGTGCTAGCGTTTGGCAGCGTTCTCTGTAGTTCAGAGAAGACGGATAACCTAGTAAACCTTTCGTGAATGCACGTTGGAGACTTTCCAGAGCTAGCCTATCAGACTTGCGCAGGTGACAATATATGAACGTGCAGTACTCAAGTTGAGGTCGTACGCATAGTTTATAAAGGTGTAGTCGAGCTTCAGGAAGGGTGAATGAATGCTTAATGTAACCAATCGTTCGTCTAGTTTTACCTACTAGGAAAGATACCTGTTCTGAGAAATTGAATGAGTTTGAGTAACGTATACCCAGGTCTCGGACTGAGTTGGAAGTTGGAATGCTATGGCCATCCAGCTTTATAAAGTCCTCTGGTATATGGCAACCATGAACGATGGTGGATTTATTGGCTGCAAATTTCATCAGCCAAGTTTGACACCAAGACTCTAATGACATGAAGTCGTTCCGTATATTTCCTAAACAAAAGTGAGATCGCCAGGAGGAACAGTGTAGACAAGTTTGATGTCATCGGCAAATATGAATAGTTTGCCGTGCAAACGATAACAACTGTTCGCTAGTGCTATATATTTTATTAGCTAACACGAAATTATAAATTTTATATGAAAGGTTTGGCCAGAAAATCACATATTCCATTATTCGTCATACTTCACATGACCATTTTACGTTCTTCCGTTTATCACGTAATTTCGCTTTTCATTCCTGATTCCACAACTGCATCTGACGCGAGAAAACATTCCACTACGTCCGGACACTCAAAATCCCGTATTGGTTGGACAACTTCGCGAGGTCTGCGAAATTCCGTCGATTTTGAGAACATAACGAAGTCCAGTTCAGAGGACCGCCCACTTCCCCGCAAAGTAGAGGCTTTCTGATCGTTCCTCATCGCGACAAAATTTTCTGCACATTTTTCCGGAACCATCTGCATCAAATAATGGCGGAATTCTTCGACCGGCCACTTTCTCCATCCTCAGATACGGATTTCTGGCATGACCTTGACCATTAGGTCAGTGTTAACCTTGTGAAGCAAAAATTGATGTAACTACTCAGCATTTTCATTGAACATGGGAAAATTTTGAAACTATCATTTTAGACGCGTGTGTCCCAGATGCTTTTCATAAACTTGGATTTTTCTCTCTTGCTATGTCTGTTTCGTTATATTATTCACGAAACTGGTGTATTGTACAATTATTAATTATGTGTATGGAGTGCATTTATGCATGTAGCGATAAAATGTGTACATTGATCACGCTCATCTGAGCGTGTTTCTCACAGATGCGTTGAGAAATATACCATTATTATCAGAATTTGTCTCACCAAGTTCTAAAGCTTTTCGGCATACGAACTCAGAATCACAATTGAATAATGATGTGACTCATCGTTGCAATCGCCCAGCTGAGCACATTAGGAGGCCTTTTGAACGAAAAGTTTAGGTAGTCACTCGCAATTTGTCGATGGTGTGTGGTGTTTTTCACAGATGCGTTGAGAAAAATACCATTTTTATTGTATATACGACTTATATACATAGAGAATCACACATTAGGGTTGGAACATCGCTTCCGCTCGCAATAACGAGGGAGTAACTTAAGGCTGTTGTAGAGAGCTGCCTATCTCATGTGTCCCCTTTTTCAATATTCACGGTATATAGAATAGCCAGGGATACAGATGTCATCACTTCCTGTCCCTGATATCAACCATGTGTCCGTGAGATACATAATGTTGACATGCTTGTTGTGTATCACCTGTCTTATTTCTGGAAGCTTATTTACCAAACTAAGAGAGTTAATATAAATACACCATACGGCCATCTCATCGTAGGGTAACCGCGGAGAGGAAACATAATATTGTTGGGGAATGGAGCCGTGCTGCCCATAGGAATGTGAAGAGAGATTATTGACGAGGAGTTGGTTTTGTCGGACTCATTCTTCCAGCTCTTCCTTCGAAGCTTTTCCGAATGATCCCAACTCGGTGTCTTCTTCTGTTCCACGGTGACCACTTCCGCATGAGTGCGGCAGGGCTGGTGAAGTGAATATGATTGAACTTTTGTATGTCAAGCCTCATTGTCGTGCTTGGTTTCTGTCGTTGTCACCACGACCTTTGGTTATTGCATGCGTGCCCTACTCCCCGATCGTGGTCTGCACGGATGGTGTTTGGTGAACACTGCTTGTTTGTGTAGCATTCAATAACGGCGCTTTTGTGGAAACCACCAGAATAACATGTTTCGTAGCCGGCACAACGCTTTAGTTTCCGTTGTTCTACGGCCTGCTTAATGATGAGCAGATTCCGGTCACACAGTTACCTCGCACGGCAGCTGGCCTAAGTGTCCCTCTTCTACTCTTGGCACACGAGGATCACGTTTTTTCGACGTTTGCTGCGTTTTTTTAAAGGGAATCCCGGTCAAACTGCAATCTGAGTATACCAAGTGCTGGCATTTCTACCCCCTTTTCAGAAGTAGAACTCACAGGCACATACACCAAGGGAACCAAGGATACTTGTATGGAGTGGTTGCTTCGATGACTGTTAGATCATTATAATACACTTCCGAAGACCAAGTATCTGAAAGTTTATCCGGGTCTTCATTAGTACTACATTACTATTACAGTACCATTTTGAAATATCTACCTTAAGTGATACTCAAGGCTGACAGCTATGTGAACCTTCGCATTTTAACAAGCGTCCCACCTACAGGCTGATCTTCTGATTGGGGCTCTGCTGCGTCGTCCAAACTTTTGTCTGATCCGTTTTTCGACCTTGCTCTCTTACTGATCATAAACATTATAAATACGAACGAGTTTGCGACAATGTCTTCGGACCGACCAAAGCAATAAGGTTCTGCTTGAAGGCCAGTCCTTTTCCTGTCTTAGCTCCGTAAGGTTGGACTGGCTGAAAGTTTCGAGGTAGTCATGTATACTCCACCGTTTGTTGCTTATCACCGCTTTCAGTTACCTCCTTACCTGCCGTGTCGTCTACCACGGTTCTGCTATCTGTCATGGTCAACTTACGCGCTTATAAATTTCGGTCCAGTTGAAACATACTTATAATGTGTTCAGAACTTACAGCAGTCCAGAAACTTGTTTTACTGCACCGGCCGATTACCTTCGGACAGATTACAGTTATTTACTCATGGAGTGTCTGCGCGACTTATTAGATTGAGCGATAAGGGGCTTTTTTGCATCAGCTTGGGACCAAAGTACATCGAGGACGTATTAAACTTGAGATGCAGTTAGATCGGCTTAATCTGGACTGAAGTAAGAGAGAAACTAAAACTGATCAATGTTTTAGATACCAGTATTTCTCAAATAAAGAGCTGGTGAGAAGTGGTCTATGGATGGAGATCCAGAGGAAACCGCAGAACTGACTACAGGGGAGCAGCATGGTCAGGCACATAATGGTAATTGTTGTGAGAACAACTCGCCGTGGATGTACGATAATCCACCGTGTTATCTCGCGATTTACTGCAACACCAGATTGTCGCAACTTCCCATTAAGTTGATGCTGCGAGAGTATCTGAAAGGGGTTTTCGGTCTTCTCACGACAATGATGGCGCTCTGCTTAAGCGATTTATAATGATAATATAGTTTATTTTCTTCACGCCGATTAAACGGTTAGCACCTGCCTACCAACTGCAACGGATAACTGCGGGCACACAGGCGGAAGCGTTAATCATCTTGATTCTTCCAGCACATGTAGGACCTCAGTGATCCCACTGAATTATTTCGTGCATATTTTTCACAGCGGGTATCGAAGACATTTTAGATATCGATTTGAAAAGCTGAAGCTGTTTCAGTTGGAGGCAAGGACAACTGTCAGCGTAACAAAATAAATTTGAGCGAAGTATTATAACGAGCACGCAATGGAACGGAATACACAAAACTCTCCTGAGGCAGTGCTCCTTGATTAATCAATTCCTGTCATGTGCGTGCCTGGCGAACAGCAATATTTGTAAAGGACAACTTCACGGGTGGTTAACATATGCTCCACGCAAACACCTTGTAGGCTGAAGGAAGAATTTGTAACCGTCTACTGATTACGAATCGTCACCTTCCATCCGTTTCCAAATAGGCATCATCAACATCTTGAAACACTCGGAATAATATCTATTGCCGGCAATGCGGAAACTGTCGCGCATGCATTTTGAACTTTCCGTTTATATTTACTTCTGTATTGTTTTGTTCCTGATGATCTGTCTACGTGTTACTGAACGTGTACCGCACCACATAAACGACCATAGAAAGGTGACTTCTGCATCTTTGGCCAACTTCTTTGAATGACCTTGAAGACGCTGCGTGTAATCGGTAGACCAAAAATATCTCTGTAATCTTTGTGGTAAAAATCTTTTTCAAGTTGCCGAAGTTGTTATAATTTTGTTGCGTGTTGCAGTTCCTGAAATCGTGGAAATCTGTTACTGGGAAATCTTTTTTTTAATCTTCCGAAGACGTAAGCAAGGAGTGTGCGGTAGTTTAATGGCATAGGGATTAATTGAAAAATAACAAAAATTTGCATTTCACGTTATTTAGGAAAATTAATGGTGGAATATAATGAGAATCGATGTCATAGACGTGGAAACACTATCTTTCGTACGACTGCCGAAGGGAACAACATCGCTCCGCGCTTTAATGACCTAATTGAGCTTGATGTATAACCAATGGCACAACAAATGATTCAGAAATTCTTATCCGTTCGGTGGATGATATGTAATAAGCGTTTGAACCTACGGTATACGGTGTAAAGGTGCAGCTTATTCTTCTTCATTGTCTACCGTAGCCATTCGGTGGAAGAGATAACGACTGCGGAAAGAGTTCGTCTGTTAACGAACATGACAAACAAATGTTACCCACTTACGTGCTTACGTACGGCATCGCGTACATGAAAGTAACACATTATGTCGCAGCCGAACACCACATGGGCTGCTCTCATTTGCGCAGCCATTTTATCCATGACAAACGTCTTTACCACAAATGTGCTCACCCATCATTTCTCGAAACATTTCGAACAGCTTACGTAGTGAAGCATACTTCTCACTACGAACGTACCCGTACATCACGGGTCGGCCGTGTCCCATACCATCTGTTACGAGGAACTGATATAACTTCCAGCTTCGAAAGTATGACAAGGTGTTCAATGACATACTTGTGCCTGTTTGTCCCGTGGGTGGCATCCACATTCACAACATGCGGGAAGCGTCGGAATAGTTCAATTTGCGTTCGCTGGGCAAAGCAGATATGCGTATATCTGTTGCCTTCATCCCGCATGGTGCGCACCACACCTATCGCACTAATCACCGACAGAACTTGTTCACCATTTGTTAAAACGTGCCACATGGGCTGCTCTCATTTGCGCAGGCCATCTTATCCATGACAAACGTCTTCACCACAATGTGCTCGCCCATCATTTTTTGAAAAATTTCGAACAGCCTACGCAGTGAGGCT
>LOND01000268.1:96361-120354 GCA_014220965.1 Paragonimus kellicotti
GGAAACGTGATTTATATTCCCAGTCAGCACACCGCTACACTCAAGTGTCACATGAGTGTCACATGAGTGTAGTTGTTGTGACGGTCGCTTTAACAGCCGGTACCTTCTTACTGGGCCACGCCTTCATTGTTTTTTGTACTTTTACTCCCTTCTTATCAAACGGGGAATCAGTAAAGTCCATTTCATTGTGATATTTCAGTATGTTGTTTTACCGACTTTCGGCGGCAACTCAAATTTTGCGCCACCCATTGCGTGCGACAGGTCGCTCTGCTTTGTCATGCTTATGCGTGGTTGTCCCAAATCAACATCATCCGGGCGTGATCTGCAGTACGAAAATTTTTGAACTTTTCCATTTGCTTTACGTATTATGCAGTCCGTCGTATGCGTTGCATTACGCCAGATTCATCAGTACAACGTTGACATTATTTCGGATGCAATCATGGATGAATCTTTCATTTTCTGAAACAACTGTGAGTTCTCTACCAGATTGTCCAAATGAACTATCGATGTATCTTGCTTATTAGCTGAGATATTCCACTGACATACTTCTCACTACGAACCTACCCGTACATCACGGGTCGGCCGTGTCCCATACCATCCCGCATGGTGCGCACCACACCTATCGCATTAATCACCGACAGAACTTCCTCAAGGTTCTCTGATGTTCCGTTACCATTGTTACATAACAAACTCACTGGACATTGCAGGCTTTAACTTGCGGCGGATGTTTCCAACGTCAGCGGTTGTGATAAACTTTCCGTAAACATCCGCTACGTACTGCTTAATGTCAGCAGCTGGTGTATTGCACTGGAACAGGCTCCTTCATTCGTTCAATTCACTGGCGGTGAGTCCCCAAATTGCAGGATAGGATTCGTATGGCAGACGATTGAGGGGTGGTTGTGCTCTAGCTCGAAAGAGCACGCAACCAGACAAGCACTTCGTCCCATCACATGAAATCGTGACCTGCAACTGATTTGCTAAAACTAACAACAGTTAACCCACTAGACACACCCCTGCATACACTCCTACGCCTTTTATACTTCGTACAACGATAAATCTGCACGGTTTTCAGGGAACCATGCAACCTTACCTTACCGTACTTCAGAACCGTTTTCGACCTACGGCTCGACCCACGAACGTAAATAACGCCCACCTTCTCCATGTACCTCTGAAGGCACTCCTGGAACTGTGAGAAAGTGCGAAATTCACGGTTCTCAAACATCGCCTTGAAAGTCGCAACATAATCCATTTCCTGCAAATAAAAATTAAAGAAAATCATAAATGAATGAAAAAATGAAAAATAAATGTAAAAATTACTTGAACATCCTTGTGTTAACATTCTCACACGAAACCAACCACAACAACAGCAGCCATACCGAATTTCGAAACCGATATACCCTAAGGTCGTTTTCAATTAACGGTCAGTTAAAACAAACACATGAGTTCATGACGCAGATTTCGGTGATTTCAATTTCTGCACCAGATACCAAGCTCATTCAGCGGTTTTTGTCGGAAAAATATTTTTCCCAACTACGACAACGAAAAAAGGTCTACGACTAGCATTCAAGCCTTGAAGAACCTCTGGTGATTTGTCATTCACGAGAGTAAACGTCACGTTGTGCAGACTACCGCCTCATCTCTGTATCCACTAATACCTTTCACTGTGATCTTTCGTTCGCGTCTTTTCTTCGACTTTGAACCGTGCGGAGTTTGCGTGCGATCCCTGTTCTTTTTACAAGTTGCCATTAATCGATATCGTTGTAAACTTGTAAAAAGCAAACCAGACAGGCTGGCCTTGTGTACCCGTTACACTCGTTAATCAACTTTGTGCAACATGGAGTTACCGGGGGACAGCGTACTCCTTAAGTAAGGGCCCTCACGATAGTCCTGTAAAACAGTACAACAGAAACAAGTGCGCTTGTTTCTGGTTCACACGTGAGCCAGGGGCCCGGCAAGAAGTGCGCACGACTCACACAGTCGGAACACAAAACGTGTCAACAGTACGTTGCGTTACAAACTCAACTTCCAAAATTACCCTGCTTGATAGCAGTAGCCAGCCAATTTCATAAGGCTTCATGAGGATTGACGGACTTGGAAATGTACGTCTTTGGGCGCTTCAGAGTCCGGATGGTGGCTATTGATGCGATAACGAGCACTAGATGACCTGCGTGTGCTCAAGGGCTTATTACAGTTACTTTCTGTCCAAGACCTCTATCCGAGTGTCTGCTGCATGTATATGTAACGAACAAAGGGAGGACGTCTCCACTAGTAGAAAGAAGACCCAAGCGTTGCTTCAGTTCCCTGAGGTGCATACAAGCGATGGTGACGGACCACCGCACGTTGACTTCGCGCCTGATTTACCTATGATGGAGGATGTGATGTTTAGCGCTAGAGAGATGTGGGGTCAGTTGGCTGAACTGAATGTTACAAAGGCAGCGGGCACAGATGACATTCACCCGGCAATTCTAAGACCACTTGCTGATGTACTAGCTGCTCTCTTGGCTAGTTCATTTAGTAAATCGCTTGGTGAAGCCAAACTACCCGTAGTTTGGAAGGTAAACGCTCACAACGATACACGATGGGAGCAGTGGGAAAGAGTTCTTAAACAACAGACCCGGAAGTCTTACGTCGGTTATCTTGAAAATACTAGAAAGGATGTTGGATCAGTTGAGGTTGTGATACGTTTGTCGTCTTTTGTCTGGTATGATGCGGAACGATGAATCCGTTGAGGCATGTTTGGTTTGTTTGTAGAAAGCCGATCCTAAATTTGCCTTTATTTGTCTTTGTTGTGTGCAGTAAACGATCATGACGAATTTTGTACCATAACTGCACATAAAATGTTTACTTTCTTACTTTTTATAACTATCATTGCCTGTTAAAACTTCCTTCTTGGTATTGTTTGACACGTTCTCATCTTCATCTGCACCCGATTGTTTTAATGAGGTCATTTCCCGTTGACTGGTGGCTGTTTGTGAACACGTGCTTAGTTGCCCCATTTTGAACTCCTTTGCTGGATAATTTGTGTACCCGGTTGATTCACATTCAAGGTGAGATAGTACCTTTATTGTAATTTTACTAAACAGTACCGTATAAATTCCAATCCTTTCGATCGCCTTTTCTGACGTTTTTGGACTTGGAAGATAGTCCCGTTAACCCGACCGTCTGAATAAGCGTTATTGGAATTGTCGAATACGCGTTACTGAGTGAATTACCCTAAATCGCCAGGAGCGATTTAACAGATAGTTTGAGGAATTCCAAATCTGCTGAAACAATTCCGTAAACACGAAACGGTGATTTCTGATGTAGCGTTTGTTACTGGATAAACTTCAATCCACTTCGAATAAGCATCGATAAGTAGTAAACACATTTTTGCTCTGTTGGACCAAAATAGTCTATGTGAACACGCTCCCAAGGTTTATCCGGCCATCTCCAAGGACTCAATGGAACAGGAGGAGCATTCCTTTGAGTAGTTTGGCAGGTTTCACAGCTACGAATCAATTGTTCTACATCCTTGTCGAGGTTCGGCCACCATACATAATTTCTAGCTAAGGCTTTCATACGACTGACACCTGGGTGGCCGTCGTGTAACTCATTGAGGATATTTCTTCGAAACTGTGGCGGAATAATGATCCTTGAACCCCAGAGTAAGCAACCCTCTTCCAGGCTAAGTTCCATACGGCGACTGAAATAGGGCGCTAGTTGAACATCGCTACACGTTGGCCAGCCCTGGGAAACAAATCGTTTAACTTTGGACAGAAGGGAAATCCTGCTCTGTTCCTCGACTGATATCTTTACTGGATACTGGCTGCTTGTTCAGGTACTGCATCAAATGAATTAGTTCACTGGGCTCCCACGAATTTTCCGGGGTGGTGTCAATCAGGTGCATCCTCCATTCTGACTTAGTACAGTACTGAAATCACATGGCGGGGAGTCACAGCGAAGTGTTATGAGTTTAGTTGGGTCATAATGAACAAATGAGCTAGATGTGCTCATATCCTCTTTTATAGGGCCAACAGTCAATTGTTCCTTGAATGCCTAGTGCCATCGAACGTTCTTTCTCAGTAAGCATACTAATGAAGGGTTGTAACTCACCACGTTTCGGGGAGCTGGAGCCTCCAAAATCGGTCTGATTTTTTCCCGTATTGGATGTAGTCCACACTTATCCAACCGAAAACCGAGATACTGTACATCATCGGCTAGGAATGCACATTTTTCCCTTTCAACTCTAGGCCATTTTACTGTAAACCCTCTAACATCAACTTGAGTGCTTTCAAATGTTTCTTAGTCGAACGTCCGGAAATAAAGATATCATTCAGGTAAACACACCCGGAATATCTTTCGTTAACTTGTCAATGACGCGTTGGAAAATTGACTCCGACGGTCTTGGTCTTTTTGGACCTGAAGGCTGCTTTCGATTCAGTTGCTCGTAACGTTCTCTGGAACTGTCTTGTTCGCAAGGGAGTACCAGGGAAATACGTGAATCTGTTGAGATCACTGTATGCTCACTCTGCAAGCAGGGTGAGGGTTTATGGGTGGCTGTCTCGGGCATTCATCACTTCTAGTGGTGTTCGTCAAGGGTGTCTGATTTCCCTCTTCTTGTTCAATTTTGTCATGGACGACATTCTGGAGGGTGCGCTTGAGGAGTCCAGTGAACTTGGTGTTGAGCTTCTTCCTGGCGCTCGGTTGACCGATCTGGAGTACGCGGACGACATTGTCTTACTTAGCCCCTCTGCCGAAGACATGCAGACCATGCTGAACAAGGTGAGTGACCGGATTGTTTGGTTGGTATACGCTTCGCACCTTCAAAGTGCAAAGTGTTGCTTCAAGACTGGGGCATTTCCACTCCTACTTTCTTTATTGCAGGTAATCCGCTTGAGACTGTGGACAGTTTCACATACTTGGGTAGCACTATCTCGTCAGCTTGTAATATTGCTGATGAGATATCAGCGAGGATAGCAAAGGCACGAGTTGCGTTTGCCAAACTGCGTCATCTGTGGCGTCGAAAAGACGTTCGATTGTCGCTGAAAGGAAGAGTATATAATGCTTGTGTACGTTCTGTTTTGCTCTATGGTTCGGAAACGTGGCCTGTTCGCAAGGAAGATATCAACAGAGCTTGCTGTATTTGACCATCGTTGTCTCCGCCAAATAGCCCACATTAAGTGGACTGATCGCGTGAGCAATACGGCAGTTCGCCGGCGCGTATTCCGGAACGCTCGAAATGCGCGATCAATTGGTCAACTACTCACGTTGCACAGCCTGTGATGGTTAGATCACGCCTGCATTAACTACTGAGACCATCAACAGTTGAATGAAACCACATGGTGGTCAAGCAACAACGTGGTCACGAAATATGAAAACCCTGACTGCTCCACTGAGTAAAGTGGGTAGGTGTCGCCTGCCTGGATGGGGTCCTCGTGATCACTCAAACCGCTGGTTAGAGACGCTATCCGAGATGGCGGTGTGTCGCAGTCAATGGCGTACCTGCATCCATACCATTTCTAGTTCTTCCGCTTAGACTTCTATTAATTTTCAACCTTCTTAGTAACGTTTTCTTCTAGGATATTCCACGTCACTGTTGAGGTGAGCGGCAGCCCGAGCCACAGTACCTTTGGTCAGGCTCATGGCTGATATGATGATGATGATGAAGCTTCCACAGAAAGTTGATTTTTGACGTAGTGGAACTCTATCTGTTACAAGTCTTGTTGGTTCGTGTTATGACTTCACATGGTGACAACTTTTAACTTGAGAACATTGGCGTGCAGTGGACATTTATCCTAATCATGGTCTGACTTCGGGTGCCACGTAGGGGTTTATAGTGCATTTCCCACAGAAGGCTGATTTATGACGCAGTGAAGCTTTGTCTGTCCCTAGTCTTGTTGATTCGTTTTTTAACTTTACATTTTAACATTCTTCGTTTGAGGAAAAATCTTTTCATAAAGTGTGAATGTTACTCCTTTCATTTTTTCGTTGTCCTCACTTTTCATGGCTACATGTTTCCTTATTAGTGTGGCTTTCTCTGTGATCAGTTCGCCTGTCGTGTGCAGAAGGCTGGATTTGGGAATGCTTCTAACCTGTGCGTGAACGACTGCTGTTTGCTGGTGCTCCTTGAACTTTATTTTATCATTTTTCCCAAACATTTACAGGTTCTATGTGTTTCTCGCGGCACTTATCGTTTCGCTGTTAATTTCTGCTTGTTCAGCGGTCACGTGGAAAACTTTTATGGTAACATGTCCGTCCTAAGGTCAGTTCAGAGAGTTATTCCATGCGCCCATCTCTACACCGATCTGCGTGAGGTCGTTCGGAGGGGTTCGAAATGAACGCTCCATGACAAAAATGATCCTGTTAAATTAGCTATCCAGTTCTTGCCAAATAAGATCGCTGGCTAAGAAACATCAATCGTGACTCAAGTCGGTGGAACCTACAGACTGACGTCAGCAATCCGTGAGCGTTGGGTGACGTAAGATTGGAGTTGCTTTAGTAATTGATGCAAACAACCGGGAATGTAAGAAAGGTGTCGCCAGTGTCAGTAGCCAACCCGGAAGCTACTTTGGCCAACTGGGAGTCAACTCTGGCTTACTCCGAAACGACTCTGGACGGAGTCGGACCGACACCGGAGTGTGTTGCACGCCTACTCTGATCCGACGTCTTGCAAACTCTTGCCAAATTCAGGTCGACCCTAGGCCAGAGTTGGCGCGTTTTTATGAACGGTTGTGTTGAATGGGCAAAATTATGATTGGAACGGCGATAAAAATTTACTGGAACGTCGAAACGGCGAAGTTGTTTGAGCGATGTGGGCTCCCGGTAGCCCACTATTGTGTGCACTTTGTCGGGGAGAGGTTCGATCCCGCTCGTGGATATACTGTGCCCTAGGAAGGTTACTCGGGGCATCCCAAACGAGCACTTAGCTAAGTGTATGGTCACACCATGATGCGGTAAAAGGGCGCATTTATTATGCAAGTGCGCACAATGTTCTTCTGTGATGAGCTAGCGACTAAGATATCATCCAAGTACGGATAAACACCATCCAGTCCACGACACACGTCGTGAATAAAACGTTGGAAAGTCTGAGCAGCGTTGCTCAGACCAAACGGCATGCGTAAAAATTCGAAAAGTCCGAACGGTGTTATGACAGCTGTCTTGGAGATGTCTTCGGGGGCTACAGGAATCTGGTTATAAGCTCGCACTAGGTCAATTTTGTGAATATTCGCATTCCTGATAGGTTTGCCGTCAAGTCCTGAATGTGAGGAATTGGATACCTATCGGGAATGGTTGTGTTGTTCAATGCTCGGTAGTCGCCACATGGGCGCCAGTCGTTATCAGTCTTTTTAGGTACCATGTGCAACGGTGAAGCCCATGGACTATTAGACGGACGGATAATGCCGAGCTGAAGCATATGCTCAAATTCGGCTCGGGCTGTTTTGAGCTTATCTGGAGCTAAACGGCGTGGACGACTTCGAACTGGCGGCCCTCGTGTGACAATGTGATGCGCGACGTCGGTCGTCACGGCCGGTAGTTCGTTAGCGGGGCGGACCAGTTGAGGGAATTCGGATAAAAGTTTATCATAAAGGCTCGCAAACTACGGGATTGGCTAGCATTGGACTGATCATAGCGAAATGTGATCGTTTACCTCGAACACTCAGTCATTCGGAACATCAGTCAGACGTGTTCGATGTGCGTCGGCCAGCGAATCGAAACATCGTGTGAAATTGATGCCGATAATGGAGATAGGACTATCAGCTAAGGGGAAAACTCAGCGGAAATCACGTCGAAGACCGAGGTTCAGACTCTACAGTCGACGGCTGAAAGTTCTATTAGGCGCACCGTTCGCAGCTCTCGGTGTAGTACCAGCTTCTGATCGCGCATCCGTTACCGAATGCGGGATGACACTAACTTCTGCTCCTGTATCGATTAAGAAGTGCATTTTGGAGGTCGAATCCTTTAGAAAGAAAAGGCGACTGTTGTTTGACTGGCCTGTGGCTGTCGTCGCTAAAACACGCCGGTTGCTTGAGTAGGAGCGATCATGCTATACTACTCACACCACTGTAATTCAGTAGTGGAACCAGAGCATATATTTTGGCACCAGAATAATTGCAGGAAAAATACAGGAAGAATTATTGGAGTTTGGCATTGCATGAAATGACTCTTGGTACGTAAGGGAACGTAAAGGAACTAAGCGTTGACGTCTGTGGCCAGCCGTGGCGGTCGGGGCCGTATACCGTATGCAAATTAGTGTTTTTGCTTGTTGTCTTGTTGAGACGCATAAGCCATGCGTTGCTGTCCCGAATAAACAATCCTTGTGCCATCCGCGTTCTTGGCTCACAACACTAGTTTAAACGTTTGTTACACGACGGCTACATGGTGATCGGCATCGTTTAGCGTGATCACCGTACGTCTCATGGTACCAACAGAGATCGCTAGTCTTTAGTCTGGGCGGTGATCGGGCACGCGTCGGAGGAATTTTAGATGGTGACCTAGTACGCTGAATGCTGGCACGAAGATCCGCCAGTTCACGTCGCAACTGAGCTATCTCGGCGTTTGGTTCTAAAGGGTTGCGTTCACGACATTCAAGTGCCTTGCGCAGGACTGCTATTTCAGCGTCCTTTTTGGTTAACAAATTATCCGCGGGACTGTTGGAGGTAACTACCTGCCCAACTAATGGTGACGGCGTCGTGCCTCGGAAACGTTCATGTATTGCATCGGCCGAAGCCGCTAGATCACCTAACGGACGTGAGGGTAACACGGACAATAGCCCCTGTGTATACCCAGACAGTTGTTGCATCCATAACTCTTGCAAAAGAGGCTCTGGCAACTGTGATTTACCTACTGCCTGTCGCATTTCTCGAAGAAGAACCGACGGCTTCTTGTCCCCCAACTGTAACCGTTGGAACAGTTGTTCCAGGTGTGTTCTGTCGGACAACTGTGTTTCTTTAAGAATCCTTTGCTGGTTATACGTTCGACTGTTATACGCCGGTTGCTAAACTCTATTTCTAACACGGCGAACCACAGCTCTGGATCAAGATCTCCAAAAGCAGGAACAGCTAACGTGATCAGTGATACGGAAGACGAAAATTCAGACTTAGTCTCCTTAATGTCCATTGCGATTGGGTGAATGCGAACGAGATATAAAATTTAAATAAATATATACTTGTACGCTATACGCACTCGAGACGTAATATGAGAGGGATAAAAAAAATGCCGAATTTGGATGTACGCTATAGTATACGACTTAAACAGGCTCACCAATTTGTGAAATCCAGCGAAATCAAAGCCGGTAGGTTATGAATAACGCAACGAGTAAACAAGGAGTATATTGTCGACCCGCGAGGTCAACGTGAGAGCGAACGAATTACAAGACGAAACGGTAACAGAGCGAAACGACAAGCGAGCACGCAGCGGGGTCGTACGTTCGAGTGCGCGGGGTACTTGTCGGTATCCATACTCGTTCAAACAAATGTTTAAGCACATACAAAAGTTGGAAACAAAAGAGTACAAATGGCAATCGTAGGTCTAACATAGTTAGCAATATATAAATAGGGTCACCAGAAGGGGTTCATGCTGCGTTTTCCACAGAAAGTTGATTTTTGACATAGTGAAACTCTATCTGTTACAAGTCTTGTTGGTTCACAGGCTGACAACCTTCAACGCAAGAACATTGACGTGCAGTGGACACTTATCCGAATCACGATCTGACTTCAGGTGCAACGTAGGGGTCTATAATGCATTTCTCACAGAATGTGAATACGAAAAATTCCCGACCTATACTGCTACCTTGACGAGGTGGTCGGGCTTGTGTGCTGTTTCGATCCGGCGGGCTATGCTGACTAGGACTCCGGTCCTTCCAGGTTCAACCTTGTCAGACAGGCGAAGTAAGCGGTCGCACTAAAAGCTGTTACACTTTTGGGATTGTACGTCGCACTAATGACGGCGTAGGTGTGCTTGGGTAGTGAGGCGTTATCCTATAAGCATAAAGCGGGACTACTCTTACAGTTGCGACACTGCTGGTTTTCGGCACCACATTACGTGCTCCACGGCAATCCTCATTTCCGAACCCTAATCATCTGTACGTTCAATTCGTCTACTTGACGAAGTTGAAATCCCATATAACAAACATTCCATACAGCACATTACCGGATGCAGACATTCCTCCGTGTGTTCATCCTCAACTGTCCAACTGTGTTTATGTGTGTATCTGTAACGATCGACTCCGGCAGTCCTTACAATCATCATGCGACAGTCATTTCGTCGTTATATCTAGGCATGATGAATATTTCGGTTGAACATTCTCACAATAGAACTAAAACTATTTCCGCCGCCCGGATGAAACTATCATACGCGGATTCGACTGAACACACAATCCCAAATTTACAATACAATACCTTTTGTGGAGGCGCGTTCATTGACGGACTGCCACTTCGTATGTTCCATACACCCAGGAAATCGTAGTTTCCATAATGTTCTCCGGTAAGTTCTCCAAATGGGAAGTGTTTGTAGGTGTCATTCAGGTGTATTCTAATTGCGGGGTTATCGTTTGGATTTCATACGCATTCACAGTGCCTACTATAGAGACGATCGTGTGACCTGAACATTACTCAAAGTGGCGATCTTACAAAGGCAATATCTGAGTTCAAACCTCGGTCGTGATTAAGATACGCACTATTAATGAGCTCCGAGTATGACGCTTTCTTCGAAAGAGAGAGGCCTGAAGGCCTAACTGAGTGCAAAGGCTGCTAGCAAATCTAACGGACAATCAAACTGAAAATGATTTAGATGGTTCGGTGCTGGAAGATTGTTTCGGAATCGTCAATTCCTACTCCAAACTGTTCAAAGCAATTTTGTAACCAGTTGTCCTAAAATTTGCCAGTCCATTAACTACTCTGTGGCCGGGGAACTAAACGACGATGACCTCAATTGCTCTGTAAGTTCGTGCGCCAAGAGCGGGTGGTGTGAAAGATGCGTTACAAACCGTTCTTCCAAAGCAAGGGTCACAGTTTTAGTTCTGAAGAAGTTAGGAACGCAAACAAGAATGAGAGTTAAGGCTTGGATAGACATTCATGCAATTTACATTAATAAAGAACAGAACGACGTCAGACAAACAACAACAGTTTACAACAAAATCGATTGTTTTTCACCTGGTCCGATTGTGAATAATTACTTCGCTGACATCATTACGCTTTATCTGAAAAATCAAAATCACCAAATTTTAGGTCAAAATTTTAAGGGGGCGTTGAACATAACTTGTTTATAAGGACAGTAGAACTGTTCGCGAAGATCTGTCTGGACACTAATTACATTTGTTCGGCTGGTGTGATGCGGGTGAACAGCGTGTGTGTAGTGCACTGTCCATATTTGATTGGTACGAGGTATGGAGCATTTTGTTGGAATCGTTCCACTTGTGTTCGACCGGCTTCGTGCGGATGTTTAGTATGCTGGTCTCGGTACTTCTAATCGCAGTTCAGAGTTCAGTTGAACTCTGAGACGACAGAAAACGAGGAAATTAATTATCTCGTTTTTATGAGTTCCAAATTACTAGTGGAAATCAAATGAGAAGCGATTCGTTGAAGAGGATTCTCAAATATTCAGCTGACTTTACTGTTCACCGTACTATGGAATGACAGGGTAATACATCTATTGTAATGGACGCGAACGATTGTTCGCATGGGTGCGCAAAAGCCTCATCAGTATGAAACACATGCTCTCCGTTACCTCGCGAAAGTGCCATGGTAATTAGGTTGAATGTTCACATTATAGTGTTTGTCAATATTCAGGCAGGAGTACGTATTCGGGTACTGAGATGATCGGGGGGAAATAGAAAAAGCAGCATTTGGGTGCATACCCTTAATGACTGTTCGTTACCACACATGACGTTAGTTTTAGCGACAGTGACGTCTCTGCGTCAGTGTTATTTGCAAATGAGCGTTTTTGTCCGAGGACGCGTTGAATCATGTATCCACTGTGTAGAATTTCCGTATAAACAATTCCCGTGTCATCCGTATTTTTGGCTAACAACAATATAACCGACAGGAGTAATGAGCAACCCCGACGGTGGAAACTGGTCAGATTATATCATACTACACGGCTCCAAATGAACTGCACAATCTGAGTTGGTAGTAACAGTTTCGAAAGATTGTGCTTCGTCCGTGCATTTTACTAACATAGTAGTGGAATGTGTTTCAGGGTATAACGATTTTCTTCTGTCTCACTAATCACTTGTTGTGTACAAGCGGTGTAAATGCATTGGAATTTCTAATAACGGACGAACGGGTTCGTTCTCCAATTTCACGTGTGTGACAACAATCCAAAAGCCATTAAGCATCGGTCATTCGTAAGCAGATAAGGACCAGTGTTTTGTTACCAATATCCTGCTACTTAAGCAAGCAATGTCAGGTTGAGTTTAAGTACTTATGAAATGAACGAGATAACTTGGTCAACACGTTCTTCACTATGGATACACTCAGCAACAAATGGGAACGGAGTTTTGATTGTCAACCTCACTACGTCGGTGATTTAGTCAATAACTCTGAAAACTAGACTGACTGGGACATGTGATGTTTGCGTCAGTATTCCGGGCTGAAGCTGGTCTAGCCTGACCCAACGGAAATGATGGAACGGGTAGCAAACTGTGTAAAGCGCTTACCGAGGATGACCGAGGTTGTTGGAAGTTTGTTGAAAATAACTATCGGGATGAACGTTTGACTGAGTTGTGAACAGAGGCATGTTACACGTTAGATAATCTGTCACAATTTTCGATTGGCAACTAATTCACAGCTTACCTGAAGTAACGGAAGATCTGAAAGTGGATGATGGTACACTTGGGAAGAATATGTGTTTGTGTGTGCATTTCAAACGCGTTTAATTGTATTTGGCGACTGCTGCATGGAACTCCCGATTTGTAATAAAAGTGTGTGTTGTGAGCTGAGTAGATGGCACTTGTATATCAAATTATTATGCAAGTTACAAACAGAACGGAGGATTCATCCAAAGGGTATAAGGCGAGAGACAGTATTTTCGCCAGCTTGTGCGGTATGTACGAAAACGCGGTCTAATTTGATGTAGTTTCATACGTTGATTTCCCGGAGCGATGGAAATAGTGTCAAAGTGAAGCATCATAAGACGATTTCTCAAGTTCCAAAATCGGCGCGATCGAAATTGTTCACCAGCCACTTACTGGTAGATCGTTAGGTCGTATATCAGACGTCCAGATTCTGGATCAACTGATGGATTTTGCCCAAGGAGTTCAGCCTATATTCCCGTTTTCTTTATTACATAAAATTTTCCACAGTGAGCAACTGGGCCGAAGCAAGCTTGTCAAAATTTGTTGAGAATAGTGCGTTCCTGGCTCTTCTGAAATAGTAAGACTGTCCCTGAAAAGCATGTGAGACGAAAGATCCGTAAGAATGAACACATTCAGTTTGACCACGCCACTACTTTGCAGCATATGCTGGTTTGTTTTGATTCGTGTCTCTGTATGTTCATTTGTACCGGACTCATAGATATTCAGAGAGTTCCAACTAGCAATCGACCCTGATGTAAGGATTACCGGAACCATCGTCAACGCATGATAGCCTAATCCCAGCTTCTCCGTAATTGACAATTCTATCTAACATTGTCTTACCTCCATTCTACTAGTTTGATTTGATGGGGTCCGAATGAAAACATGTTCGTTTATTTACTACCCGTAGTCGGTGATGGCTGAACGTATTGTAGCATTTTGTCCGTACATCATTCCATGCGAGGAAAACATGGGTGTCCGTGTGGGAAATTCCAAACAGCCGAGACCGCTCGTCCGATCCTTCGAGAAAGACCGAACTGAAATCCTAACTCCAGATACGTCCATATTATGTGTCCCTCTGTGTCTTCGTGACGTTGGACTGATTATAACTTTGCGACACTTCTCTCGTGCTAAGTAGGAGGGCCATAATAGAATTCTGTGGATAGTGGTAAGTCTGGAGCAATAGTTTGTTGGCTGATCGTTCCATGAGAAGAAGACACGAGTGTTCGTGTGACCTCAAATAACAGGTTGGTAGGGAAGTGGAATCTCTTGGAAAGTAAATAGACTCCAGTGGAAAGACCGGGAGTGAGAAAAAATAATGGAAATATAAGGTAACGGGTAGTTTAATGTAGCAATGCACGTTAGTGTACTCTACAAAGTGTATGGAGGGAAAGCAGAATTCCACTCTGGACTAGAAGGAGACAAATCAAACGTTCATCATACAGTACACCAACAAAGCTGAAGGGGAGAAAATATAGAAGACCACAGACACCCAGGTTTCTGAAAAGGGGAGCTGGTGAGTTGTCAAACGACGATAGTCGTTGGCTTGATGTGAGCAACAGAAAATGGATATAGCTGATATAACCTACTTGACCTTAACGTACTCATTGTCTCTTGGCCGATGGTGCACTCTGAGTAGGTTGGTGACCTACTAATCACGAACGGCCAGTGCATCCGCGATCGCACACATTGCAACGCCATAATGTCACACCACCACGACTTACGGAACTTATGATTCGTTTGCGTAACGCGTTCCCCAATTCACGGCCCTCTGTTGTTGCTCACTGAACACTGAAACACCCGTCCGGAATCGTAGTCAACCAGACCGTCCGGTTCAACGCTAAGTCTTCCCAACATCTAAAATCAATGTTACAACGTGAAAGACTTACCTGCACAACATCCTGGTATCTCCGCTTTTGACCACCAGGATTTCGCTTACCTGATTTCACAAACACGTACAGCAGCTGCTTGAAAATTGGTCATCGCCCATCCGACGGATGTGACCTAGCCAACGAAGCTGATTCAGCATCAGCATGGCTTCCATCCCGTTCATGTCCGCTCGCCGCAGTACCTCAGTGTTCGGAACCATGTCCGACCACCAAATATCCAAGTTATTTCTCAGGCATTTAAAATGGAAACGACTCGGATAGCGTACATTCCACTGATGCAATGCCCACGTTTCCCTGACATATAGCAGTGTGGACAGCACGATTGGGCGGCATACGTAAAGCTTAGTGGCCATCTTCAGGATGTGGCTCATCCAGATATGGCTTTCAGGATGTCCGAAATTGACGATATTCTTTGCCACAAAAGCCTGCGACTCAGGATTTGCGGACAAACCTATCGACAGATTGCTATCCAAGTAGAAGAAATCTGCGCAACTACCGACGATATCTTCATTGACGCGGAATGCAGGTGGAGACATAATAATTCTTGCCGGGCATGACTGAAAGAATGAAAATATCTCACCTGTGTTGATATTCAGGACGTAATTTGGATTCTGCGTTCGTGGAGACACACTTAATATTACTCCACTCACACGCTTACGTTTGTAAACTGAAGTTTCATTCCGCGGCATAGAGATCTTTCCCTTTTAAACATTCTAGATGCTACTCGCTTGTTCTGCCAACTAGACCGACGTTTGCTGTTGCGAACTTCTACCTGCCACTCCTAGCTCGGTTGGACGATTTCGTTCAGTGCTTTCTATTTTCATCTCACCTCTTGTCCGTGATCCACCACTTGGACTGCAGCCTTATCCTGCATCCGCCTTGGGATTTCTCATTCAGTACCGAAATAATCGCGCCCCAATATGTTAATCCATTACAAAAGTGGTGCAAAACATATACGGGATAATTCGTCATTTATTATGGGCAGTTGAGCACTGAGAATTATAGCATTCGTCCAGCTTGGTTGGCAGAGGTAGGTTCGATGATTGTCGTTCTGACAGAGGTCGTCTGTGAAAAACGCGTCGACCTCCAAGTTAGTACCGCGTGGACGAAATTATGTGTGTGTGTGTGTGTGTTACCGTCAATTCACATTCATTTGTGTGGAACATGAACTGGTCTAAACATGCGACTCTGGTTATGCTACAATACGGCATTACAGCCCCAACAGACTCAGGGCGACATGAACATTCACTGTGGGCCTTCAATTCCCATTCGCAAAAGCAAATGTTTCTACTGGATCACGATGTTTGCGTTAACGAGTTATGGCAAATTCAACAAACAGTGACGAATTCACGCTCGTCTTGCTTTTTGCGGGAGCTTTTATCGTCAATTAGGCATTTTTTTCATTGCAGGTAGAAATCAAGTGCAACCACCCTTTGCGTAATTCGCAAAAATTCGCCGTTCTGAATTTACTATATAAGTAAGCAGGCCTGAACTAAGTTTTCCAACTCGCCGAAAAATTCAGAGTTACCGAGTTTCTGAAAGGTTTCATGCGGAACAGATGGCCACTGCAGTTGTAATTTCTCATTCGCTTGAAATCTTTCTGGGTTTATACAATTGGACTTGTGCGTATAGTGACCATAGAATATTAATTGCAACTCATGGACAGTGACTTGCAAATCCACTTTCCATGTTCGGATACACTCGACTGACCACAGTAACTTCTCTTGAAGTCCCCGCATTGCTAGTTTATTAGAAACATATGCAGAATCGGTTTTCCTACTTTGATTGTATCTCCTCATGACGATATGTGCGAAAAATACATTGTATTACTGATAAGTAGTTTGGCAGATTTGATAATTAGAAGAGACCCAATTGCGAAAAATCTGGACTTCGGCTGGATTCGAACCAGCGACAGAAACAACATGCCCAAATGCGGCAAACGCTCTACCAGCTGAGCTACGAAGCCACGCCGGAAGCTCAGAAATTTCACATTTGGACCTAGTTACCCATGCAACCAACTCTGTTATATGGAATCCAATATTTTGCTGAAAACTCCTCATGGCAACATGTGCAACAAATAGTACCTTGACGCTACTGCATTCTATTCACCGTTTCTAAGGGGTTCGTTCTGTTTTCATTAGCACAATGACTAGATTCTCTGTGCACTGCTTTGTCTTCGACCGAGTGTTCGGTTAGTTTGTAGTCGTCTCGGCTGTATGCATACTAAACGTGGAACAACACATGTGCTGTGAGCGAGAATGTCTCAGTAAATCTTGGAACCCTCCATTTTTCTAAAGTTACCGAGAAACTGGACGAGACGTTGCATGTCGTCTTGTACTACTCAAGGACCTGTTGAATTAAACTGAACGATGTGATGATCATGTCGACGGAGTTATTCATGCTAGGTACACCAAAGTATTAGGATCTAGTAAACGGCAGTTTCCTGGCTCTCCGGTTTATGGGTTGGAAGAATGTGTGTAACTTCCCCAAAAACGATTGAAACTTGTTTATATACATTGCCATCCGACCGCTGCATTGCGGTATAGGGTTTCGAGGTAATGGCTTTGGTCGGGAGTCGTAGTCGTTATGCTGCTTAGATCTGGATGTCCCGATAGTATCTCGGTCCACGTTGAACCATGATTATTGAAAACAATATTAGGTCCACTGTGCACCGTCCGTCGTGCGGCGTAAATCTTGTCGTCCTACTTGCTACATAGAGAAGGTTTGATAAGTAACCCTATATTACTGCTGAACCCCACCATCACAACTAATTATGTTCTCCCAACGTGACCAGATTGGTAAATCTTATACTGGTCTATCTGAACATACTCGTGTACATTGACTCACGGACGGAATGGAGACTGAACCAGGTAATCAGACATTCACAGCATTTGACTGAACCCAGTTTGAGCTCAACCAGCGCAGAATGTATGCTTAGTCTGCCGGGAGCAATTGAGATAAACGCAGACCGATTAAGTTTGCAGGATACAATTATCCTCAGCAGGAATCCGAATATATCCCAAGATTTGTCAAAGAACTGAAGTCACCATATCCCACTTGACGTGAAATTCATCGCCGGCTTTCGTCTGACTTGTCAGTTTGTTCTCTGCGTGGTTCACAGATGTGTTTCTGTGCGTTAGGCTGACCTGTAAGTTCCATTCGCATTACCAGCGGAACTATGGACTCTCAGAGAAGCGCACCAGTCTATGAAGATAGCCGGATTGAACGTAAACATCCACGAGATGGAGCTCATTCTTATTCTCGGTGAACACAGGCATAACGAACAACTGCATCCGATGGAGCACATTCCATCTGACCTGCACACAGGCCACTCACTAACATTCTTCGACACTTTGACACTTAGGGGATCTTATTCACCTGAAAATATAAAGCACCCACCAATCGCCGTCCACGCCCTTGTAATAAGGCATCACTCAAACGCCGCTGAAATTACGCTAACGCATCTGCAACAAGCACAGAGAAAAATCGAAATCATGCAGCGAAAACCACGCTTTCATCTGCAAAGTGAAAGAGCGTAGTGTTTTCACAGTCTGCTGCACTTAGAATGCGAGTAATCAAAAGTTCCTCATCTCCACTTGTAACTCGCGAAATGATTCGTCTATAATTGTCTGAAATCGGTTAGCGCTATCAATAACCATAAGTTATGTCCTATAATCCCAAAACTTGATGTCGAACTATCCTGCTTGCTTGCACTTATTGGAAACAGATGTCGTCAGAAATATTTCGGAAATTTAGGTTAAACATGTGACTTCGAATCCCAGATGTATGATGCATCAATTAATTGCCTTGTTTTACGTATTGACTAATTCTCTTTTGCAACCGAGTCATTGTGATATTTATATATAAGTGGTATGACCAAGCAATATAGGTGACATTGAAAAGACAAGATAACCGTGTTCGAATTTGTCACCGAAATATTTCGCCAATCGAGCACGAAAACAACTGTATATAAAATGGAATGATTCATTCATACAAGACAAGTCTCTTCAAACGTCGAAGAAAGTTAATCATTTATAGTCATTGTTGAAACGACATTATGAACCACAGAAAAACAAGTTTGACGACATTCTGGAACTCCACACACCCCAAATTTTGTTAGTGTAAAGTGTTTCATTAAGTTGACAAACTCATTCCATGGAAGCCATTTCAATTAGCCATAATCGAGTGGCCACCATGGTTTCCACCTCTTTCCGATATGGCTGTATCTCCGTGTTCGTCTGGTAGGCGGTGTCGTTCGCACACGGTTGAAATCCATTTCTCACGCAGTCACGATAGTGCAATATGGTTGCAACGTCGAAGGCGAGCGTCTTGTTTATCGGATCCAGGGGCCAATGGATGTACATTTGCTTGATCGTTCCAGAACGAACAAGGCATTTTGATCGTTCCGGGTCTAGAAGCTTGGTTGCAACATTGCGCGCAAACACGGAGCTGTCCATGATATTGAGATCTGAACGAGGATTTGGGAAGAAGCGACTGGGGAAGCACAGAGTAGATGTGTTCAAGATCGGCGTTCGTTTAATATGCCTAATAATGTCCGGCCATTTAGCCAATCCGTATCGTGGTTTGAGCGTAGCATTGGGTACCACTATTTCATCCAAATCAGCGTACAATATATATTCAGCCTGATCCGCATATCGAAATAAACACTCATTGTAATTAATTATTTGGGCGTAGTACCACGTCTGTTTGTCTGGATTGGCTAGTGGTAATCGCCACTGCAACACTTTCATTTGGAATTGATCATTATGACCAAGAGATGGACGTTTCTGGTAACTTTCCAACATTGTCCTGACCGGGCCGGTCGGGTTTTCTGTCATATAGAAGATGAACAAACTGGCTCCCATATTCCGCTGAAGTTCTATGTATTCCACCAGATAGTTGACTGAATAGCGGTTTGTATTAAACCAAGGTGAAAAGCAAATTGCCACCTCGTGCTTGAACTTGACTGTGGAGTTCGAGAGCAGTTTTGGTACCAGACCTAATCGAATGGGAAGAATGGTAGTTTCATTGAACCCTTCAACAGTTAACCCCACGCTCAACAAACCGTCGTGAACATCTGGCTGCAGCTGGACTGGTATATCACAGAAAGTCTCCTGTTCTAAATATTCCATAGCTGTTCCGGGGACAATTCGGAACGTGTGCGTCTTGCTTGGTGTGTACTGAAGCTTTGTCAGACTAGAGAATTTGCTATTGGTCACGGTAGGGACGAAGAAGCAGTAAACGTTTATATGATGCTTTTTGGTTTTAATGACATAGATGCGTACAGATTTTCCATCTGATTCAAGAATGGCTGACAATGGAATACACTCACTGTGTCTGGTTGTGTTCCAGTTGGTTGTGGTTACCACCTGAGTGCTGGAATCGAAATAGACTGGATTCCATCAGGTAAATCATGAGAATCAGCAAAGTATTGCTAAGGATCACAAACCATATCAACCTCTGAGTTTTTCGTTGTATAACAAGCTGGATGAAATGCAGGAGACCATTTCGAAAGGTGATCATTTCCACTTTGCATGCCACACTTGTACGACCTCTTTTGACGATCCACATATAATGTGAGACAGATCGCATCCTGGTTTGCACAGACCATTTCAACGCAAAAGAACCTGTCATCCATCTCTGTAACCACGATCTTCTGAGTGATTGGTTGTTAACTGTGTCACCACCATTAAGCGCTTTGTTGTCCAATCGTAGTTCAGAACACTTGACTGAGAATGCGGGCGAACCAGCGCTGTGAGAGCTCAGGCGAAACGAAACTACAATTTGTCAGTCAAAAATGAATTTCTGAAGGAAACAAGGCAAAGCTGCAATCGTGTTGATCGACCCCTGATTATTTTGTCTGTGTCATCGAAACAAAGCACAATTATGTGCTAATCCCAACCACACTGAGTTTTATGCTCGACTTCATTACTGACTGTTGCTCTTCAGAACTCGGAGGACGACGTTGACGTTGAATACCCTATGAATGGACACCTAATGAACATGCAACGTTTCAGCATTCCAGGTCTCCTACCTACTTTACCGATGTGCATATTTCTGTGCGCAGATGAATTGAGCTATTTGCACATATTGAAGAGAAACTTCATCCACCGACCACGGCTTTCGTTCAGGCAAGATGGAAATTTGGGTTTAGATTTCATCACAGGTAAAACAATTTCATTCTTTCAGTTGTCACTCAGTGGAGGTGTTTTCTCAAAATTAAGGATCCTGAACGATGGATACGTTTTTGAAAGCTGCGAAGACCTGTTCTACTTGGGTAACAGTCTGCGAGTTACGATCTCGTGTAGCGAAGGCTGTTGATGCGTTCGGACGACTTGAAAGATGTGTCTAGAAGAACCACATCCTGAGGATGGCCACTAAGCTCTACGTATTTCACTCAATTGGACTGTCCACATTGCTATACGCAAACTAGAATAATTTTCATTGTCTATGTTGAGATAGACAAGACGTACAATATCAAAGATTAGCCCTTTGGGTCTGTAGCTCCTTGAAGACATATGGCTAAGCGATGGCACAAGTGAGGACAAATCGAGTTCGTGGAGATTGAACAAACGTAAGTTAATGTGCTGATTGGACGGGATGTCTAAGAAACCTACTGAATACTAGACCGAAAGATTCAGTCATCATCATGCAATTATAACCGGACTTGGCTGAATGCTTCGCGGTTTTGTGGTTGATGCCTGTAGTCTTCAGGCCAACTAACAGTGACTAATCGTTTTCTATCAGTGGGGAATTTGCACGTTACAGCTAAAGAATGAGAGAGAACTTCGTTGGAAACGCCCACTTTGTTACGCGGATACCGAGCACAATGAGGACTAACGACGTATTTGTTTATGGAATCGCGCGGCGATAAGAAGGACTAAACGTACACCTAGCAGACGGATTTCGTGCACAAGGGAAATAATTCAAATTTAGTGAATGAGAAGCACCAGATGGAACTTGTTTACAAACATGGAGAAGGCTTTTAGCGTTATCTACCTTGTCCCAAACACGGCGTCATGGATGATCAAGGGGCGACCGCAATCCGATTATGCCACTCGGATTTGTATGTTTAACTGCAGTTAGTTCATGCCTCGGGGTTGACATCACTAGGCATTTACATCCAACCAACAGGCATGTTTTATCCCCTCTCCCAAATGACAGTGAGCACGTAATACCCACTTCGTTTGTGAGCAAATCACAAGGTTCACGGCTGTGTTTTGTCCAGTCGCCTTATAGTTCGTTTGATTTTGGAGCAACTTCCTGAGTTTTACTTAAATTGATACGTAATTGATACATATATATATATATATATATATATATATATATATATATATAGCTGGTATATAATTGTACCACTTCAAGTTGAAGAGTGAATGAGAACGGTGCCGTTCGCCGATAACTTACTTTGCCATTTCAATAGATTAACCCATGCAAATAATGACGTGCGGTTAAGTGCAATAGTTTCAATGAACATTCAAAAGAATAGACGAGATTTCGGTGAACTTTCCCGTCTATCGCAGTTCATTTTCAGGGTAACTCATCTAACCTCTATGGCGTGACAGATATTGCATAAAGTGTAACGCCACGAAAGTGTCACCATCTTGTTATAATATGACACGTTCTGAACGAGTCTCTGACACTATAGCTTGACGTGTAGATAGTGATGCTACGAGTTGTATTTGATGTATGGTATTGGTGTGATGTACATAAACAAATTGAGGTGACGCTGAACTTGTTCTTGATTATAGTTACAAGAACTGTTGCAATATAACGCATTGTTACCATCGCTACCGACCAGATTATATCATCCCTTATCATAAGTACACTGATGTGCTGTCTGAAAAGGTCGCTTTTGCAACAGTCCAAGAAGAATTCAAAGCCTGTCATCTCCAGGAATGTACATATACATAAATGAAAGGTTTTCGAACTCATCGAACAAATCCACGCATCAGCGAGTTGCGTAGTCCGATAAAAAAGCAATGTTGTCTGATATTGTCTTGCTTATCTGCGCAACTGTAAGTACATTTCACAAGCCATATAACGGGCATCTGGCATTAATTATATGATTTCTGCCCAGGATTAACAACTCTCAAACTGAGAGCACGTTTGGGTTTTGTTTGTGACTTGTATACCACTGGCTGACGTAAGCTTCCAATAATTGGGCGTTGAAATCATACAAGACTACCACAGACGTCCTGATCATCTTTTTCAATATTGCTAGCAGATACCACCTGATGGAATAAGGCCAACTAGGCCATGCGTCCATCCACTGTGAACATAGTCCATCAAAGTAAGATATAACAGACTAGATGCAATTGAATATCGGGCATTGGTACAGTGTTCTCCTCAGGTCGTAGAATTAAAGTGCCCCAACGGCGGTTCTTCGTTTCGAACCGGAACTGGGCTGCATCTGTTGTCGACAAGAAGTTTAGATGCAATCCACACCACAACGTCAAGGTTAGTGAGTAAACGTGAGGCCGGCAAGTGGACGTCTTTGAAAAGTACGTGCATGCGAAAAAATCACGTATGGACCAGACAGTATAACAGAGTACAGTTGAAAGAGGGTGGGTGGGAACAAATCAGAAGGCGACCGGGCTAACTTTAATTTGAACAGCACTCATATATGATAGCAGCCTATGCATTTGGATAGATATTTTAGCCAGCGCATTCCCAAAAAGCACTGAACTCGAGTTTCCACCTTGTCAGAGCACGTCACCAATGCATATTGTTGCAACGGACGAGGTTGGAACTCCAGCCACGATTTCAAGAGGCAACCATGTTGGCCCTTGGGTCGCTGACCTCACATTTGGCACGACTGAATTACCACAATTTAAAGCTCCGTCATTCTGGCTTATGATCAGTGCTCAGGTTGGCCGACCGTCTCGTCTTCTGTGATGTGAATAGCGTGGTGGTCAACATGGTTGCCTAAAGAATGCACAATCGAGGTTTCACTCCCGAAACTTTTCACTACTGACAAGCGTTAACACGACTGAATCTCGAGTGTGATGATTCTTTTCGAATGGGACTGGCCGGAATGTTAATCTGAATGCAAGAACTGCAATCAAAATGAGTGACGTTCAATTTGAGCGTCTAAATTTTGTGCATTTGAAAGTAACTAAGACGTGTGCAGCAAAACCTCGCTTAAATCAGGAAGGTCATCAAAAGATTCGTGATAACCGTGAGAAGTCTCCAACAAAGTTGGGCAGCTACTGGCGTGAATGTGGGGAAACTCACAAGGATGAGGAAGGTCAAGTGAGTTTTTTATTCGAGTGTCAGCCTCTCCAACGGAGATCATCTACATGAACTGGATGTGCACATGTCATATACTAGTA
>LOND01000268.1:120454-158238 GCA_014220965.1 Paragonimus kellicotti
CAAAACTGGACAGAAGACGTTTAGCTTGAAGTGTATTTCTGAGGACAAGCTTCGAAAAATGTTGAATCATTGATATCCCGAACCCCTGGGCTACCGCCCAACTCAGTTCAGCAAATTGCCAACTTGCTTGGGTCCATTTAGTCTATCGTCAGACTAAATGAATCAGTCGCCAGTTTAGGTGAAGAAAATGAATGAAAATTACACGTTCAAGCTGCTTGCCAGGATTGTTGCAGTTGGTTCGGTTCCAGTCCGTACTTTAACAAATCGGAGCTGTGGAAAAATTCAAAAGGCAAGGGTATCTGGGAAATCTATCGTTTTTCTTAAGTTGTAAAACAAAACGTAACTGAGCTGATTCTGGGAAATACGCGAACAGGCGTTTGAAAAAGAAGCAAATTATAATATGGCAAACGAAAATATTTCAACGTAAATCCATTACGGATTACTTTTTGGACGTCCATTTCGAATGGAAGTGCACAGGCATCGAGAGAACCAATCTGTGGATTACTTAGATACAAACGTTTGGCCGCGTATAATGAAAGTAAACGCATATGAAAATTTCACCTGTATAGGGTCAATATCCTACTTAAGAAGTGAGTGACATGTAATAACAGATGAGTCATTAAGCCCGAATTTCTGTACATGTTTACGTATGTGGCCGGTCCACTGTCATTGAAACATCAGTGTGTATTAGCTACGCGAGTGAACATGTACCTTCCGTGCGCAAACCTCCCGACAGTGCCACTGGGATAGTTACGTTCTTCACCGCTCAAGTGATCGCAGGTGAATCAGGAAAATGGATGACTTGGTTGCCAATATTTTTGCTGTAACAGCCGACCATCGATCTTAACAAACTGAACCAGTAATGCCAAGCAATTGGGATGCGAATATCCAGACTTTCCAAACTGTTTGTCTCAGAGATATCGCTGGTTGGTAGACTAAGCGTTCAAGTCGAACTCTTAGGTTGAAACGTATGGAGTTGCACAAAGCCTGCTGGTGTTGCGAACCCGAATAAACCAGTCATATGGGGAAGGGAGAACACTTCATAAATTCTGCAACTACGTCCCCTACATAAAATAGAAACCACACCAGCATTACCAATTTTCAGGTCTGTAGTTCTCCTTGTTTCGCTAGATAGACCGTTGCCCTGTTCAAAATGTTAGAACCAGGATTTATTGCTTGAGATCATGTACATTATCTAGAATGAAAAAAATTCACTTTTATCTGCCGGCAGAATAATCGTTAGCTTGCACTCTTGCTCGAGTGTTCGGGACAAATTTGATCAGAATATAAAATAACATAAACCCTCATCAACCTCAAAGCTACATTTCTAACTGTTCAGATCAGTATTATCATCATATATCGATGCAGTCAAAAGCATGACAAGTAAGGTCAGCGTGACCATCCGTACACATTGTTGTGGGTTGTTGATAAAACAAATGTTCAGTTTCAGAAAGCCCAGACTTTTCACGTATGAGTCTCACCTAAATGAACTAACCTGTCAAACTGCTCTTGTTAATAATAAAACTTTTACACTCAACAATGGCGTTGGTAGATTCCAGGGTGAACTGCTTGAGAAGTCCTGCCAGGGAAGCTAACCCCCTGGACCATTTTGTAGATTACGTGTGACACAGTGGGAAAGGTGAGGGAAAGGTGTTCAAATGGGAAATTTCCAAGCTTCCAGCTCAGCTGATAGAACGCTTGCCGCTATTGTGCATTTTGGTGCTGTCGCTGGTTCGAATCCAAACAAAACTGCGATTTTTTGCAATTAGATCTCATCTAGATCAATTAATCTGCCAGACCACTTATTAGCAAAGCATTCTTGTGTTCTTGTGTTGGACGGTATCCGCTTAAAATATGACGAGCGGGATGCGGAAAACAGTAAGTCTCGTTCTTGTGTTTTTGATCAAGGAATGAGACTTCGACCAGGACATTGTTGATGAAGGTGACGGTAGCTGGATAAAAGTTGTGTTTTCAACTGCGGTGTGTAGACAGGCTACCAATAGGATGTATGGGTTCACGGTTCACCTGAGGTCACCACGTGACGATCCTAGGTGCGAACAAGGATAGAGAGTTGTGTGTAGGTTTGTGTGTGTGTATGTCTGTAGTATGTGTGTAGTATGTCTGCCTGTATGTAGTATGTATGTTTGTGTATCTGTGTGTTTGTATGGATGTTGTATGTATATCTGTATGCATGTTTGTATGTGTGTGGAAGCGCGCGGTACGCAAAGGACACCCAGCCCCACCTGCCACTCGGTCGTCGTGCTGACATGACTATATGGCGTTGCGATGTGTGCGGCCGTGAATGCGCTGGCCGCCTCGGATTAGTAGGTCACCAGCGTACTCATAGTGCACCGTCGGCGAAGAGACGACGAGTACGATAGGCTGAGGTAGGTCATGACAGTATATCTGTCAGCATCTCTGTTACTGATTGCATCGACCAATATGGTCGTTTGGCTACTAATCCGCTTCTCCTTTCAGAAACCTGGGTGTCTGCGGTCTTCTACCCATTCTTATCTTCAGCTTTGTTGGTGTATTGTATGATGAATGGTTTGCCTGTTCTTTTCGTAGTCCAATCTGAATTTTGTTTCTTATCCTCATCCTCTCTAGAATGCACTAACAGTCACTCGTATACTGAAATGCTTCTTGTATTACATTTTACATATCTTTCTTCTCAGTTTAGATCTTGTCATTGTAGTCTCTCTCTGTTTATTTTCCGAGAGATAAGGGTTTCCTTTTCCTGCTAGCCATTCAATTGGCTAACCAGCATTGGCCGGCTGGACACAAAGGCCTCACTCACACACCTACTGGTCTTATTCCTTCGGGTTTACACCGGATACGTGGTGTGTGAGTGGAACCACAAGTGGTGCAGCGCAAGCCACTTGGGGTGATGGTTTGAAGCGCAGGCGTCCTCTGGCTTCGGTCACTGTGACAGGCTAATCCGTTTCGGATGCCGCCAACCGTGTGTGTGTATGCGTCTAATTAGCATATGTGTAGGCTGTCTGGTTCGAGGTGGATGGCAGGAATGTCGCAGTGTGGTGTCATTGTTGTTCACCCAGTAAATTGGGCCGAACAGTTGACAATGTCGAGCCATCCGATCGATCTACAGGAGAGAACAACAGGGTAGGTTGGATAATTATTTATATTGTTTGTACGCGCCACTGATGTAAACCGGTATTTTTATGAAAACACATATTATTGGTTCTAAATTGTGAACCGCCCTGCTTGCTATCGATGATCCGATGGGAGTGTTATTACTTGCACTGCTGACTACTAATGCAGATGTTCAGAAGCTATTTTCTCTCGTGCTACCCTTTGTGTAGACTGTTCAACTGCCGAATGCATATCTAGACTTCTAGATCATGAGCATGTAATAGTTATCGACCTCCTATCTTTCCTGTAAACGGGAGCGAGTTTTGTGATTACTTTTCAACAACTATGTTGGAATTTCTAGGTAAGACATTACATACGGTATAGGGCAGTTTGAACCGACTTTGACATTACATTTCAAACCATCCCGGTCCTCCAATGTTCCGTGAAGTTTTCTACACTTTTTGACACACGTCTCAACGTAGTGCTCCATTAACAAAACGAAGCTGTTTGCTGTCCACAGTGACCACCTACTTAGTAACCGGAACTACTTTGTTGTAAAAATTTTCCCCACGATTTACTGTGAGATGCGCCACAAACTTAGCACGAGCTATAGACTACACCGAATTGGTAGTTAACTTCTTCTTTCCGTTAACTGGTATTTGCTCACGGTGCAATTATACCGTTGCTGGATCTGTGGCTGCTTGCTTAGGACAAACACTCCCCTTACTGAGTTCTATCAATCAGCTATCTCACGTTCTGCTTCTGCACTTGCTGCTCATCGGGCGACGAAACGTATTCGAGCGGACAGATTTCATTTCAGATATCTCGGAAGATTTCGTAAGCAAACAAAAGCCTTATAAGACAGAAGATGATTCACTGGTGTATAACAACCAAGCAGATAATATCATATATGAGTTGACAAGTGTTCAGAGCGTGTATGTACAAACCCTAATAATACAGTGACCTTCTTACAAAATCTGCCACTAGGTCTGATAAATCGTGAGCAGGTTAAGTGGACTTTCTTCCCCAGTGATGAAAACTGTTACAAACGTCGAATGGCTTCATTTTTATTTAAACATGACAAAGAATAATTGTTCATCAGTCTCTATAAAGTCAAATCTCTCAGTGTTTTGTACTTAGGTCCATTGAAAGCCTTCGTCTGTTTCTGATGAGCCTATTCGGTTGAAGTCTAGCGAAACAGATGCATCTGACGGCTCATCACCAGTTACATAGAGCAAAACAACAAACAGGTGAGCATCCCAGAAGATGAACTGAGAGAACTGCTGGTGCTTTGTACGAGTAACTTTCAGTTTCTGTTCAATAATGCAATCTACCGACAGAGAGATGGAGTGGCAATGGGCTCGCCCCTAGGTCCCCTGTTAGCTGACGTTTTCATGAGCAAACTGGAGACTAACCAACTGAGTGCGGTCATTGAACAATTTGCATTTTATAAACGCTATGTTGATATTTTTTGCGTCATCAACGAGAATTCTAACATGAACAGAGTTATGACAGCTTTTAACTCAGCCCACAGCAGTATTAAATTCACCAAGGAGTCAGATAACAATGGTCAAATAAATTTCTTGGATGTTGGCATAGTAAGAAGAGAAGATGGTTCAATCCAACGGAATGTGTACAGAAAACAAACTTGGAGTGGCCAGTACATTCATTTTGACAGCTTCGTTCCGCTAAATCAAAAGCGAAACCTCATACGATGTCTGACGGGTAGGGCGTTAAAGATCTGTACCCCTGACACTTTACAAGCTGAGCTAGACTTTCTACAAGAAGTGTTCATGCAGAATGGCTACCCAATGCGTTTCATTCAGAAGGCGATGCAGGCGGTAGAGATGAAACTTAAGCCACCCTCTGTGAATAGGAAACTTGCGTTTATTAGTCTTCCTTTCAAGGGAGACCCCATGGCCGAAGTTATCTCAAGAAAGCTCAAAAAGTCAGTCGAATCAACCTACTTTGCCGCTCAATTGTGCGTGAGTTTCCGTTCAACACCCGTTATCATGTCACAACTCAAAGACAAACTTCCTTGTTCTACAACCAGCTGTTGTGTGTACTCATTTGTTTGCTCGTGTCGAGCATCATACATTGGTCGTACTACAAGGCGATTGTCTGACAGAGTGTGTGAACATCATCCTGCGTGGTTGAATAGTGGTGTGGTGAGAACGATTTCAAGCGCGATTGTTGCCCATTTGATTGACTCTAATCATTCTGTCAATAAGAAGGACGCTTTCCAGATTGTCTACCGAGTGCCAAGGAATCGATCAAAAATGGTGAGATTTCGAATGTTGACCGTTGCCGAGGCCATTAGTATCCGATTACGTAACCCTGACCTCTGCGCACAGAAGAAGTTCGTGCGGACACTTAATCTCCCCTGGCCCACAATCAATCAAGCCCACGATTTGGATTGCGTAATTGATAACAAACACGCCGTCCACAACCTCTATTGACCGTTTTTCTGGCTCACCCCAGTTACTGTTTTCATATTTATTGTGTTGTAATTAGCCTGATGATCAAACACGGAAAACAAGCCTTGTTCGCTACTTTGTCGTTCTCATGACCAAATAAATGATTCAGTTGATTCAGTAAGGAACTACTACTATTAACGTGTCAGTAACATAACTGACAAGAGAAATAAGTTAGAAACGGCCGCACACCGCACAATAATGGCGAAAAACATTTAGGCTCAGGATATCACCAAATGAGCCCAAAAACTTGAAACTAATTATTTCGAAACCATCAATTATTTACGCAGTTTCAGTGTGCTGAGGATGCCATCCAGTCGTCCGTCACATCGAGTACTCAGCAGCAGTGGCTGACTAGCGTGAGGTGAGAGAGAAGGTTGATGACCTGTTTGAGGGCAAATAGAGTCATCCGTCGTGACGTTGACCGTTGTACACCGCGGTCCATGGTTGGGGCCCTGCAGGTTTACAGAGTCGGTGATTGGGAAAGTGTAGATGAGATGGCGGATACTCGGGCTCAGTTACGTGAATGGTAATGCTGTTTGTCTGTGGAGTAAGCACACTCAATGACACAGAGGAATGAATACCTTAGGAATGCTGTTATGCTGACGATATGTTACTTCACCTATAGCCCAGTTGTTCGTTTGCAAGGTGTAGACATTTTGATGTTGAGTGTTCGAAAATAAATACAGCCGTCGTTATTATGTAGGTCTCCTACATTGCTTTTATTTCTATTTCCTAAATAAAGCATTTTTCTGACGATCGTGCGACAATTAAGCATCAATAAGAACCGTTGTCATTCATGGTGATGGTGGTGAATTAAGTTTTTAATAGAAACCCTTTTTTTGCGCAGTTTCACTCTCCAGAATTTAGGACAGTTGCACAAAATGAATAATGTCCAACGTTACCACTCGCATCTTTCCAAAACAATGATCAACTATTAATTTGTGTCAGTATGGTATGTCAATCGATAACCGTGTGTGAATCGCCCGGGTAAAGCTCGATGAGCCGTGTAAAATTTGTATACCTTCTGCGACAAGTTAGTTGATTGGTAGTACGATCAGAGACCCCATGGACTATGTTTAATGCACTTATTGAACACAAACTTGAAATGGTCCATACAGAATGGGTCGGCTGACAGAACCAAACGCCCGAGGACAACGGTCACTTTCCACTTACGACAGAAATCTCTCTGAGTATGTGCGCCGGATGGTTTTCAACGTGTAACCCTCACCAATCATCCAAGCATACGGATAGTTAACATCTCTCAGTCGGTGCAGACAGTTATGGCTCGGTAGTTACATACATTCGCATGAAAATTGTACTCTTGTTTGAGCCCGTAACTCGACTCATAGGAAGAGCACGTGTGTGCAACACCGTGTTTGGTTTGCATCTTACTTGTTACAACTTGCCCTTGAGGAGTGCGCTGCGTAGGAAGGGTGAGTGTGTCCACCGAACAGAAACATTTTTCATCCAGAACACGGCCGAAGCAGTCATGCAGGAAGGCGGCAACACATAACAAAAACGGAGAATGAAATGAACATAGTATTAGCTTTCAGTCTTCACAGATGACCTCTGGTGAAGTTCGTTGGTCGGTAGACTAATCAAGTTTATGGTAGGCCATACTGCTGTCATTATATTGCCTGACAGAACATCGCATGCGGTTCACTGTAAGTGATTCAGCGAGAAAACAGTAACTCAGTTTTAATGAATCTATCCTGAAACGTGTAGTGTGTATGTTCTGTTCTATAGCTTACTTCATTTTGATGAAGATTATCGCAACAACATTTCATTTGCTGTTTTTGAAAACCTCTGTGACGTAACCAGTTGACACAAAGGCCATATGACGCCATTAACGCTAACGGATTGCAGTGACAAGGTTCCATGTTTGCCATATCTTATTCATTATGGTGGACATGCGTCGACTGCTAACTACCTATGAAAACCTTTACCCACAAAATTTGTGATCCCCAATTTTTGTGAGTGGCTAACAGCCTATAAGATAGCCTTTCTCATACATTTGCCAGTAATCAATTTTTCTACCGGTGTTGCCCTAATAACTGTCTTCCACAGGGTTTCATCCTAAGGCCTTATTCCATCCGAAACCTTTGAAATGGTTAATTCTCAGCAGTTATTACAAGCTTCTAGCCTAACATAGTGACACACCGTTGATGAAATTAGTGAGGGTAAAACAGTTCGACAGAGTTGGACAAATGTGTCACTGGGCTACTAATAATAGACACATGTGCATTATATTTTAATATAACGTAATGCGTCATCGTCACTCAAACTTTCCTGATTTCTATTTCGAATGTAAACAACTGACTAGTACTCTGCCTTAACCGGATCTCGACGCACTTAGCTCATAAAGTAGTTTTCTTAACGACGTGTTGGTGGCAAAGAAGTTAACTCCATACATGGGCTACTTACATGAATGTTCGGTGAATTTTGTCGTGAAAGCTTTTCCGGAATATATCAACTATTTCAGCTTTCCGCCAGTGCCCAATATGAGATAGCCATCTCATTCTAAGGATTTAACGGAGAGGTACATGATAGTTTTATAATGTTTAGTTCCGACGGATGACTACATTGAACCAATTTTTTAAGTTCTGTCGACAAACTGAAATGGGTTGACCTCTCAAATTCTCACCTGTTACATTTATGATATAAACACTATAAAACAGTCGTGTAGAAATGTGAAAAACTGCGAACTAAAAAACAAACATGAAGGTATCTGCGTGTATGTTGAGACCATAGCAATCTTAGGATTACAATCAGTTGCTTTTGCACACACAATTGTGACTCATACTGTGCCCAAGCACACTGAACGCTAAAGTGTGTGTACATCACATTAACACGGCGAACTGTGCGTAGGCGATGTACAACTCAACGTCTCCGGGGCAATCTGCTCAAGCTCAACTATCAAACGAGTCTTGATCTGTTGACAACTATCGTTCGGCGACTGAGTATGCCAACAGTAGAATAACTTACCTGGTCACCAATTAACAAATCCAATAGCACCTTTTAAGCAAGTACACGAGACACCGGGTTGACCCAAGTAACTCCGTCATCCGAAGGTTCCCGTTAGAATAAATCAATTTTCAGTTTTTCATTCTTGTCACTAGTTAGCCGTTTGATTGCTTGTTTTATGTTGACTTGTACTTAAAAGGCACTTCAAGGAATGCATATGAATTTCCGCTACCACGTGAAACAACTTACTTTGTTAATTTTATACCTTTGCAGCTAGTGAATTTCCCTGAATCACTTAATTCAATCATTTCTCATGGTTATCAACTTTCATCTTAACAATACAACATAGATTCAAGTGTGCTTGAGTTGTTTTTTACTCTCTAATCAACATAAAGCACTTTCGCAATTTCTCTTGAGGACTTACTAACGATTGCTTACCCTGTCCTTTCTTTCTGGAATCTAATAGGAGTCGATCCACTCATCTAGTCACCACTTACACGCAAGTCAATTTTCTCTTTCAGAATGTCCTCATTTGTTTTCCGAACCCAGGTCATTAAGCCAAATTAGTTCAGGATAGTCTGTGAGTTTCAACTCCGATACTGATTAACTGAATCGAAAAAGAACACTGGTACCATGTTACCTATGACGTAATATCACACAAGCAGGCTTGCTGGGCTAAGCCTGACATCATAACATTAGGGTGTTCATCATTACTACGATTGTATCTACCGTAGCTCGTGGAGAACATTCAGGCAAGCAAAATCAGTTGACTTGTTAACACGTCCCACACCATTTGTTCCATTCACATTTGAGGAGAAGAGGCATAAAATGCGACGAGGAGATGACTTGTTTGAACCTTGATCATACTTTCGATCACATATGCATCAGTTTGTGTCTCTCGACGTCGAGTGTCCTATCAACTGCTTACGTGGTTGTCTGCCGTACGGCACTTAACTTGTCATAGCCAGGGCAACTAACGGAGATTGCAGACAACTACAGTGGCGTCGTAATATCTCAACTCATGCGAATAGGCTTAATACGTCTACTTGACACAGGTGTGTCTGATTGTCTGACTTTAAATAATATCCGGTGGGCACTAGGTTAAATGCACTTAATATTCTGTTGTACTGGCTTCGCAGTTAGTATACAAGTAAGACATTGGAGACAATGTCACCCTTGTCAAAGGAAAATTGTTGCTTTGTGTCATTTCAGTGAGCTCAACTAGTGACCCGGTCGTTCGATCGGCTATGTCAAATCAGATGAGCTTTCCGAAATGTTGGTCAAAAGAGTGACAGCTGTACAGAATTGGGGTCTACGGACTGGTTGACCGTGGTACATACAGGCAGGTAGATTGCTAAGAATGCGGTTGGACCAAACAAAGACTGTTGTCTCTGTATCAATTTGAACTCGAATGTTAATACGTGTTTGACAACACTACTTCTTATAGCCAGGTGCAAACGACATATGATGATGATGGTCGATGCCAAATAGCTCGATTGACGCGATGAAGTCAACCTGTTCCGATATCGAAGGTAGGAGATATTAATGAATATTACGGTTTAATGCGATGGGTGACTCTTCAAGACACCGTTTCCCCAAACCAACCTGATACTTCATCGCAATATGCACAGAAAATGCGTTTATTCACTAACAACTACGATAAGAACGATGTAAATAACGTATCGCTGCTACATTGTGCCGGACAAACAATAACTCGCTCCGCTCAACAGTGTCATATGTTCAAATGACGTACGAGCAAATTCCCTCCATTGAGGATACCGCTCAGAACAGGCCAATCTGGTTTGTCTCGTCAGCCATCTTTGTAGACTGATCCAATGTACGTCATAGGTTAAGTGTAATATGAATGAGCCTGGGGGCCTCCACGTCAGAAAATGAAGCTCATTAGAACTCAAACCTATTGAGAACAGTATGTATTGATTTCAAGACTATCGTCACAAAAATACAGACAAAAAGTGACATCTGTTGTATCACCGTACGTCTGGGGGAACGATTATGAACAAGGTCGTGTAGGCCAACAAAAGTAGGCTGGTAAAGGTTTCATCGATTCTTATTCGTCACATTGATGTTATCGATTTCAGACGATTTGCCGGAACGTAACCTGTTTTGTGTGATGGAAGAACGATTACTTTGCACCAGTCTGTATTGCCGACGCTGTCCTGGCCTTCGATCAGCACGATGAACTGTCCGACTTCCATGCTTACTTCATTTTCGTTACGAGCTGTGTAGGAATAGGTGGCCTGATGTGTCGGTAGAACTGTTGAGTCTGGTGACTGACCAGTCTCCGAGAATCCAACGGGCTTCTGCGTTTGATAAACTGCACGGATTTGTCGCGAAACCTCCGAGCACTGAAACATATGTGGAACTAAGTTTGTTAAACACTGTTACGTACTTTCTGAGTTGAGGTTATTTCATAATCCTGCATAAGCGTCAAGCGTCTAAGAGGAGAATATTTCTCACCAATTATTACGAACAAAATTCCACAATCAGAAAAGGTGAAAGCTGAACATGCATTAGAAGTACTAAAGAAAGAACGGTTGGCAGTAATGTACGGTTGTATCGTTGTTTTACAACTGGATCGTTCCACGCTTATACTCTTGGGCGATGTATGAAACGGATTTGATTCACAAGCTAGCATTCTCTCTGCACTGCTTGATAGTAACTTCATACAACTAGTCCCATACTTTAGCCTTAGTGGTTGAGAGCACCGAGCGGACACTATCTCCTAATCGGCATTGTCTATATGTAGAACGTTCGTCAAAAATAGACAGTCTCCGCAGTGCGCAACCCTCACTTATCCAACATGTATAGTTTATGTGAATCGCAGGAAATTTGACTAGTTCTGCTGCATCTTTACGGAGCTGAGCTACAACTGGTTTGGGAATAGACATTGTCGTGATTATGGCCTTTCCAGTAAAACGTTGCTCACGTGAACTTCAGTAAATACCACCTGTTCATTCAATCACCGTATCTCACCTATCCTTATTTGTTTTTCCTATATCCAAAACACCCGTAGTTCTGTATTTGAAGTGTACGTTTTCTAGTTAAGATTATTTGGCTCCAACAGTTGTCATTGTGAGCAATCGAGACTAACACACCAATTCCAATATGTCGAATAGTAACTGGAGAGTGTGTAGTTGATAAGTCGGTTGCGAATTAGTTGTACCTTATATCTCAGACTCAGTGGAGTCCGCAGATCACTGCATCATCATCATCATCACTGCCGATGTTAAGAGTACTAACTGGAGCTGTGCGGAAGCTCAGTCCGATCGGCATTTGTAAGGTAGGCCTACCTGGTGAGCGGCAAAACAACCGAGAACTCAGTCTTGTGCATCAAACGAATTTTGACTGTACAACATATTACTTACCAATGAGTAGTCGGGGATTTGGTTAATTTCAAGTTGAACATCACCCACAATTGATCGCAGCTGTCGCATTCCCATAGACTTTCCAGTCGGCCCCTTTCGAAAAGAAGCACTAGACTCGAGTTTCGCTCTCATTAGAGCTCGTCAGTAGTGCATATCCTTGCCACTGCCGGGACTAGAACTCCGGCCATGCTTTCATGAGGCAACCGTGTTGACCACGCATCGCATGTGAACGCTCAACCACTTTCGCTTGTGAGTAATGATCAGGTTGCCCGATCGTCTCGAGAGGAGACACAGTTACTGTCTGTTAACTCCAATCGATAACCCCGCGATTAGGACTTCCTAGACAGGTCGAAATCTCCGATCTCATTAAACCTGCTAGGCGATATAACTTATGCTACCATACCTTACGGTAATTGAAAAAGTTTATATTGGAGAATCGTCCATATCATCCACCTAACCTCTGAAAATGTAGTCAGGACCCACTGTCCGCTCTTTGCATTACAATGAACCCTAAATTATTTTACTGCCAATTGATCAGTAATATTAAGAGTAATGGAACTTCGTTCACAATTGGATAAACGGCTGAGGGTCAAATGTGCGAGAAATGGTGGCCCGTGCTGAATCAGGGTTACGTGAGCGACACAGAGACAATCTCATTGGTCCTTCATCCAGTGTGCGTAGGTAAGAGTGCATCAATTCTGAATGAGAGCAGTTCAGTGTACATACGAAGAGCTTATCAGGATAGTGCTATCAGATTGCCGTGAACCACTCAGTCCATTTTTGTCCAAGACTACATGGATCGATCATATTATTTATGCGATATTTTTGACGGAGTAATTAATCTGCATTGGACATTTAACTGACTCACTTTAACCTATAGTTTTGGCGGGCTTGTTAGTTCCTAGACAGATGTTACCTTTCTAAGCCCGTATAAATTTAAAATGCTAGTCTCAGAACAACCTGCCAGTCAGGCCGAATGAGACCGATGAATTACTTATTGTCTGCAGACAATGAAAGTTACTTTACGATTAAGTGAGCTCCAGACTAAGGAACAGGTATGATAAATTGCTGAAGATACTGCTTCTTGGAGATGCACTACCTTGCTGTTCACTTCAAAACAAAGCTTTGAGCGGATGTGTCATTGAATGCATGAGGACGCATTCGTTTATGTGGTAATCGTCCCACTAGAACAATGTAACAGTACCAAAATACTCCCTGGCAAAGTTCAACTCAGATGAAGCCTAGTTTCTATCAACACTTGTTTAAAATAAACGTCAGGACGAATGTGTGAGAACAATCACGACAGTATTGTACTATTGTCGTTAGTTACATTTGTAGTTTGTTACAAATCAGCGTCTTGCTCATAAGTTAATTTTTTCCCACTATCATCACACGATTATAAACGAAACCTTCCAACCCCAATTCTAGAAGTTTTTAGCGTCGATGTCTGCGTTTTACTAACGTTATAGCTATCTGTGGTTAACCATTAATTAGGTCCCTCATGAATTTCAAAGAATGACAGCAGCAAACAGGCTATAGTGTAATTGTACAGACAGAAATGATTTGTGACAGTTTATTTCATATGATAAGTATGAACACAGCAGTGACTGATACGCGTTCAAGTGATTAGTCTAGGTTCAGTTCTTAAAATCTATTGAGTTTGTTTCGGATTTCTAGTTTGTACAAGTCAAACGATTATCTGAATCGAAACTTTAGAAGTAGCAACTTTGTAAACTGGAATACTCATGGCGTCATGTGCTAGACTGCGAAGAAAAAGAAGACAATCGTTCACTTGGTTTGGTCAGGCACGTAATTGAATTTTACTTGGTAACTATCACAAGTCTGTTCAGTATTCCAATAATACACCCGTGACATATACCAGTATTTAGTCTCGCACATTTTGTTAACACTGTCCATGAATTCAATCCGACCACAGCGGTCGAAATACATCCGTAGAAATAATCTCAGACTCACATTACAACATGACCAGTTTCATACTCATCAGTATTGACCAGGTGAGGAGCGATAGAATAAGACTATGTTGAACTCATTTTACTTCTACCACCAATAAAATCCATGTTCCCAGAAGCTCAGCAATAACGTTAGTGGATTGTATGCGCATCCCATCAGGACAGTTTACAGTAATTCCTTAGTTATCCACTTTTTTAAGTTGTTGTTTATTGTTTCAAACATTCGAATTCTTTCACTGAGTATGCTTCAAGCTTACAACCGTACACTGGTATTTGATCAGCAACCGTCTGATCACATTATCAGTCGGATGCCCATTTCTCTTGTACAGACTTCACTAATTTGGAAATTTCGGTTGCTGAATACCTGTCTAACCGAAACACTTCACAGACTAGCAGTAAATGTTAAAGCCCTGCTACCTTCCAAAGCGAAAGCAAAAGCATGGACTTTATGACACTAAGCAAACCACCGGTTTTATGACATTTCTAGTGGTTATGTGGTAGACAAGATACATCAGCAAAATGTAGAATCATAGCTGGTCTTTCTTGTTGGCTGGCTTGGTTTTGCTTGCAGATTGCTCGTTTTAACTCTGATGTCTATCTGCTTGAAATCAAAGTCACAGCATTTACACACTTGTCAGCACATATGAAAATGTCATCGCTCCCTGTTCTGGACAAGAGGGGACGTGCTGGAGGCCTCACGCTATGTTCTAATCATTACGATACGGAAAAACTCCCGCACATCTAGTTAAGATCAAAACGGGATTAGGATGAACAAATCATTAACGCTGTCATGTCGCTTCTGGTCAACATACGGAAAGCAATTTGGGTTATACAAAAGAGTCCGGAAAGTCAGGAAGCTGAGTTTTACAACGGTCGTGTTTATTTCAGCCAGACCACTTAACCGCGCCCTTTGGTCACAGAACACGCTCGTTCATGTCCTGGGTGATATCTACTACTTATTCACCCACATACACACACACACACGGTTGGCGGCATCCGAAACGGATTAGCCTGTCACAGTGACCGAAGCCAGAGGACGCCTGCGCTTCAAACCATCACCCCAAGTGGCTTGCGCTGCACCACTTGTGGTTCCACTCACACACCACGTATCCGGTGTAAACCCGAAGGAATAAGACCAGTAGGTGTGTGAGTGAGGCCTTTGTGTCCAGCCGGCCAATGCTGGTTAGCCAATTGAATGGCTAGCAGGAAAAGGAAACCCTTATCTCTCGGAAAATAAACAGAGAGAGACTACAATGACAAGATCTAAACTGAGAAGAAAGATATGTAAAATGTAATACAAGAAGCATTTCAGTATACGAATGTATGTTACTGCATTCCAGAGAGGATAAGAATGAAAAACAAGATTCAGAGTGGACTACGAAAAGAACAGGCAAACCATTCATCATACAATACACCAACAAAGCTGAAGATAAGAATGGGTAGAAGACCGCAGACACCCAAGTTTCTGAAAAGAGAGCGGATTAGTTGCCAAACGACCATAGTCTTGGTCGATGCAATCAGTAACAGAGATAAAATGGATATACTGATATGACCTACCTGAGCCTAACGTACTCGTCGTCTCTTCGCCGACGGTGCACTATGAGTACGCTGGTGACCTACTAATCCAAGGCGGCCAGCGCATTCACGGCCGCACACATCGCAACGCCATATAGTCATGTCACCACGACCTATGGCACCGATGGTTCCTTTGCGTACCGCGCGCTTCCGTTCTCGGCCGCGTAATAACTGCTCGTTGAACTCGCGGACGTTCGTCCGAATCGTATTCCTCCAGACCGTCCGGTTCAACGCTAAGTCTTCCCAACATCTGCACAGCATTCTGGATGTGCAGGTATTCCGTGTCCATAATAGAAATGACAGTTTTGTGCGCAAGTATACGTGTGATAATCGCGACTTTGATGCAGACCAATAAGATATCTCAACATCTGTGCAATATCCCGTATAAATAAATTTGGACAGTGGAGATTTGTCGAAAATATGGGGTCCTCAAGCTCTGTGCATCATAACTGCATGGGAAGTATTTTCAATATGATGTCCTCACACAGGAGGACGAATTTCTTCGTGATCGGCTAAGCAGACACAAGTATATCACACACACGAGTGCGAGGTAGGAACACAGACACACAGTACCTATTTGTGCCCATTTGGCTCAATTTGGTGTGAGCCATTTATTCAGAAAAATGCATAGACGTTGCCAAAGAATATGTGATCGTTGACGAGATTGGTACGTGTACAATGAAACCTCTTGAGCAAGGTAAGGACCGGCGAACTGGAGCCGGAATACAGGGAGTCCACTAAGGAACTGGCGATGTGATGAGCTGCACACAAACTCAATCAGGCGGCTTGACGCCTCATATTTGGTCAAGAAATTTTCAGTATTTTCTTCCCCGGCTTAGATCTTACTTAGCGAGTCTCTTCATTTTCCGAGGGATTTGACTTTCACATTAGCCTGCAAATTATCTAACCAGCATTGGCCGGCTGGACACAAAGGCCTCACTCACACACCTACTGGTCTTATTCCTTCGGGTTTACACCGGATACGTGATGTGTGAGTGGAACCACAAGTGGTGCAGCGCAAGCCACTTGTGGTAAGTGATGTGCGCAGGTGTTCTGTGATCTCGAACGATGTGGTTAGCTAATCCATAAGCGAATGACGCTGACTGTGCTTCATCTCCGGTTAGTCGAGCGTGAACAAACTTGCCCCTTGTGGGATGAGTTGGTTTGGCACATTGCTGAGTCCCACAACTTCTGAACTAATGATACCTGCACAGTAAAAATGGACATGCAATTCCATCCAAACTATCGCGTAACCAGACAATCGCTAATGAGGTATCAATATGCCGTTGCAGCTATGAAACATGCTCAGTTAACAAAGTCATACATCTGAAACAGGAATGACGATCAGCAACTAACAGAATGGCAAACAGATAAAAAAAATGTGATTTCAGTAGCCCTTTCGTCCATATATCAAGTTTATGGATATAAGTATCAAGCTTCAGTTCTAAGATGTGTTATGTTCGGTCGTGACTTTTCACTCCAGTTGTGGGAGTGCAAAATAATGATGATATGCGGTACGTCGTTCTGTATCAAATCCAGACGAATTCCCGGTTTTTCAAAAATGCTCATCATATACGTAATACAGAGCTCCATGTCATAAAGTCCGTGAACGTTTGCTGCCCACAAACGTGCAAAACTAGTGTTCAAACTCACTCGACTGTCACTTGAGGCCCGATTCAGGCTGCTTGATTGACTGGGGGTGGATGGGGGTTTCAGCCCAATCGAACTTGGGTAATAGGTATGAGATCGAACTAGCGAATTGATGTTGGTTACCAGAGCTTCCCGAAGCTTTGGGGGCACCTCAGCTGTGAAAGCAAAAAAAAGGTTGGCGGAATCTGTTTCAATAATATTCTCTGATGTACACCGTAGAATGACCACCGGAAAGTACGAACGGATTTCATTGAAAAATGTGGTGTGTTCACCGTTCACTTTTGACTGAATACGTACAGAGCGGGCAAATATCGTGAGAATATTCGGCTGACACTAAGAGAAATCATACACCTCCATATACTCTGTATACAGGCTTCCATGGACAATTATCGTAAAAAATCCGATAAAAGGCTGCATCACAAAATGCATTACTGAAATCTCATACTACACACGAGTAATCAAAATAATGCTCAACAAGTTGATGATTTCTGTGATTTCAACTTGCAGAGAAGTCCTAGTCGAGGGGTCATCGATTGGAGTTAACAGACAGTAACTGTGTCTCCTCTCGAGACGATCGGGCAACCTGATCATTACTCACAAGCGAAAGTGGTTGAGCGTTCACATATGATAATTCGGTCGTGCCTAATGTGAGGTCAATGGCGCAGTGGTAAACACGGTTGCCTCATGAAAGCATGGCCGGAGTTCTAGTCCCGGCAGTGGCAAGGATATGCACTACTGACGAGCTCTAATGAGAGCGAAACTCGAGTCTAGTGCTTCTTTCGAAAGGGGCCGACTGGAAAGTCTATGGGAATGCGACAGCTGCGATCAATTGTGGGTGATGTTCAATCTATATGAAAACCAAAATCCCTACTACTCATCAGTGATACGGTAGTCCACCACTTCGCTGGTGTTAACTGGAACCAGTTTTCTGTAAAACCCCTGCTTAGTCTCTTCCGCGGATATGATGGATGGTCGCTAGTTCGCAAGTAAATCAAAAGGGTGACTGATCTCAACCTACGTCAGCAAGAGTTTCCCCCCGGCTTTCACTGCCCCGCATCATTAAGTGCACTCACTTCACAGACAACTCGGCCAAACAACGACAACATTCACGCCACTGAGCTCGATTAGCCGCCATCTCACCTAACGTCTCAAGCCACCGACTCTGAGAGTCGCGAGGGCCCCAGCCCGGGAGACGAACCCGATCTACAGTGGCCAACCCTTCGTGAACGATTTCATTTCTCTACACCAGGTCATCATCTGTCCACCTCGCAACTTACGTCCAATCGGCCACAGCATCGGCAAAGAGTGCTCGGTGTGGCAGACTAGCTGACATCCTTAGTACATGACCTAACCATCTAAGTCTGTGCAAATGTAAGGAGTGAACAAAAGAACTCGTTTGACAATCAGTACCAAATACCCGCTTCCTAACCTCCTCGTTGCTTACTCGCTGGTGTCACCCGATACGAGCGATCGAACGCAGACATCGGTGGTCAAATACCTGAAGACGATTCGAATAGCCCCATGAGTTCATTAGAAGTAAAAAGGTGTTTTGGCGAACAGTCTGTTTTCGGTTATTCATCATCGGGCCAATTACATAACATTTTATATCATCATGGTTGTCAAGCGAGCAAAATCAAAAGCAATTAGTCACACAATTATGTCATGTGGTTGTGAATTACCATGGCCCCCCGTAACTGACTTGACAACTCCGTTGGGCAATTTTGTCACCTAATTGCCCTCCAATTCACAACCACATGACATAATTGTGTGACTAATTGCTTTTGATTTTGCTCGCTTGACAACCATGATGATATTAAATGTTACGTGAAGATGACTCACGTCCTCTACCCTGAGCGGCCAGGTTTCGCTGCCGTAAAGTAATACAGTCCCTCACTGTCGCCTTATATACGCGACCCTTAAGCTTCAGAGAGATACCTCTCTGTCGCCAGAGATGCCCCAAATTAGCAAACACCACTCTAGCCCGACAGATATGCATTTCTAATTCATTTCCTGCACCGCCAGCGCCGATAATGCAGCTTCCCAGATACACAAACCGGTCAACAATCTCCATGACTTCATTATCTAACATTAAATCTACGTAATCACAACAATCTTGCAGAAGCACTTTGCATTTTGAGGCTGCAAAGCGCATTCCGAAGTACTTAGCAGAACGCGAAATAGCGTCCAGCACTTGTTTGTGTTGCTTAGAAAGTGCCAAACAGCAACACACTTGTCGTCAGCATAATCAAGATCAGTCAGTCTTCCACCAGGTAGGAGGTCCACACCGACATCTTGTGAGTGCCGCAGACAGTCCTCCATTATTTCGTCTATGACGAAATTGAACAAAAATGGTGAAAGGGGACAGCCTTGACGTACGCCGCTCCTGGTGCTGAAACTGTCAGACAGTTCACCGTAAACCCTAACCTGAGCTGAAGTATGGGAATAAAGCGCCGACAGTATGTTCACATACTTAGTCGGTACACCCCTGCGTTAAGCGACTCTAAAAGTGTAGATCGATCCACTGAATCGAACGCATCGAATCGAACGCGTCGGAGGTATACATGATGCTGCTCCAGGATTTGACGAAAAGTAAAAATGTGATCTATACATCCCCGACCAGGGCGAAACCCTGCTTGTTCTTCCCTAATGTTTGCCTCCCGAACTGCAGTGAGTCGACGAAGTATAATGAATGCCAGAATCCGTAGTAATTGCGGGGGTCAAGCTAATTTCCCTGTGGTGTACGTATGAGCCACGAGCTCCTTTCTCGAACATGGGAACTTTCACCGAGTGACCTCAGCATGAGGGATGATTCCCGTCGTCTACACAAGTCGAAACAAGTGAGTCAAAACCTTTACTAACGCCTTTCCACCTTCTTTGAAAAGTGCCGGCACGAGGTCATCTGGGCCAGCAGCCCTATTACGATTGAGAGCCGAAAGGCAATTGCGAACCTCAGTCTCAGTGGGTGGTTCCAAATCTACCGACCAGGGTGCTACATCACAAGTTTGTGGCGGCAACACAGTAGAAGCAGGAGGCCAGCTAAATTGACCCTCAAAGTGTTCCGCCCAACGCTCTAACCTTCTGGACTTATTATAGATGAGTGTGCCATCTGTCTCGCTGATAGCTTCACTGACAGACGGTCGCCTGGACCAGTGGCACGGATATGTTTGAACAGTCTGCCAACAGTCCCTGAAGCGAAGGCAGGTCTTCATTTCCTTAACTTTCTCCGTTAACCAAGCCTCACGATCAGTGTTTAGGCTACGTCTTCAGTTTCTTACGGATATCTCTCCTAAGCTTTCATATGAAACGGCAGCAGGAATCGTCCGTTTAGTTTCTAACAACTCCACGAATCTCTCCGAAATCCAATGTTTATTCAAGCCCTGTGCCGCCTGCTGCAGTATCTCCTTCGTGAATGGCCTGTGAGATCTGTGTCCAACAGCTATTAAAATCCGCGAGGTGAGAACTGCTAAGCCTGTTTTCTAAGCTGGTTTTGCTTTCAGGCTTTATCGGCGGTATGGCTAGCTTATCAACAACCAGCCGTTGCCTGTTGGTGGAGTAATTGCCCAACAAAAGTAAGAACAAAACGGCAACGTACCAACACATGACAATAAAAAGATTTCTGAAAGTTTTGCGTCTAGAGCTGGCCTTAACAGAACCTGCCAAGCGGACGGCACAAAGTCTACTGTTAACAGGAATCCAATCTACTAATGCGGCTGCGGCCGTCGTGCTGAGAACTATACCTACTCCAGCTTGACCAGTAGCGGCAGCGTGGAGTCACCCGAAGTGTATAACCAGTATCGGGTAGACAGTGCGGGTGCTGTTAGTTCCATACGTTGACTACTGTCCTGGATTCTAGTCTCTGAAACACAACAGACATCGACATTTAACGAGTCTAACGTTCGTTCAAGAGCGGTCTACCTGTTTTAGAGTGCGAACGTTGAAGGCACCTATATTAATTCGCATTCTAGGTCTAAGCAAGGGACGAGGGAGGCCTGAGAGCTGATGATAAGAGATGGAACTTACTGACACAGCGTTTCTATAAATAGGTCCATCTCGTGTGGGACCCGCAGAGGAATCACTAGAGATGTGGGGGTCGGTAGGGGCCTGAGAGCTAAATTTGATAGGACAGTAGAGCAGTAGCATGTTTTCGCCTATCCACCCTGCTGTATGCAGCAGATAGGGCGACCCGGTTTATACTGCGAGACGGCCGATGCAGTATGGATTTATGTTGTGAATATTCATGGTTGTGTGTGGGCTGAGATACTGCCAGGACGCCCAGACCTAGACAGGAGAACGATTAGGGTTCTCAACCAAAGCCTTTGACTCGGTAAGCGGGTGGTTGGCAGTTTGCCATAACTGGTATCTCTTCTGGAGGAAGATACTAACCTGATTCCAACCCCCAACCTGGAGGACCAGGAGACTGGGTTTGTCAGACCTCTACCTATTGGCCTGCCTGGCATGAGTGACTCTATCGGTGTGGTGGCCACACCGTCCAGTTTAGCCCAATAGGTCATCGAGATGCGCAAGCCGTCACACCACGTCAAGGTCCAGTCTCGTTGTGACACACACAAACACACACACACATGCTTGTATAGCTATACATGAAAAATCGTGTCTGATAGCGGGATATTAACGTTTGCCACACCGAGCACTGTTTGCGACGCTGCGGCTGACTGGCGCAAGGTGCGAGGTGGACAGATGATGACCTGGCGTAGACAAATGAAATCGTTCACGAAGGGGTTGGTCACTGTAGATCGGGTTCGTCTCCCGGGCTGGGGCCCTCGCGACTCACAGAGTCGGTGGCTTGAGACGTTAGGTGAGATGGCGGCTAATCGAGCTCAGTGGCGTGAATGTTGTCGTTGTTTGGCCGAGTTGTCTGTGAAGTGAGTGCACTTAATGATGCGGGGCAGTGAAAGCCGTAAGGAAGCTGTCTTGCTGATGACGCCTTACTTTCACTTACAGCTCGGTTGTTTGTTTGCAAGGCGCCTTGACGTTGTATGTTTGAATATAGACGTAGCTTAGGTCCACTTCCCCTCCCCTCCTCTTTTTCTTCTTTCTTCCTATATAGGTTTTTCTTCTTCTTTTTTCTTCTTCGTGGTTGTGTGGCAGTTAAGCATCAGTGTGAACCACTGATGTATTGCTGTCTATGATGATGATGATGACATTAACGTGTAGACACTTTTTGAGTACGCCTGTTGTTGGTTCTAATGCTTTTTATCTCTGTCAGCGCTCCCGAACTGGTTACGGTTTGCAGGACTGTCAAACCATTTGTATGCTTATAGCTCAAGATGTCACACCTAATTTTGTACGACCCTTATAGCTACATAGCACAGGTTGATGATGAAATCTATCTTATGTTATTGGTAAGCAGCAGGGAATTTGTTTAATAAAAACTGAAAATGATCAAAATCGTCTGCATCTGTCGTACTTCCATGGACTTTCTTGTCAGCCTGTTTCGAGAAGATGCACTATAACTCAAGTCAAGTCTAATGCGAGGTCAGTGGCGCAGTGGTACACAAGGCTGTCTTAGACTGTCCAGGATCTGCTTTTTCGGGGCGTGTATAACCTCAACGAAGAGAAAACGCCAAATTGCTAGCAGTAGTGAACATTTCACCTACCAACTAATGTAACATCAGCGTGCTCAGGCTGGATATTTCCTGAAGGGTTTCTATCGTCCCTATCACTCAAAGGTAACGGCTATGCGGGAGAACACTGTATGCGATACATGAGGTGATGCAGTGCGTCGCGATTAACATTCGGAAGCAAAACATCGACCGTGGTTTAATGAATACTCTTTTGCAGTAACAATTCTCTAATGAATGTCAACGTTTTCCGCCCAAGCATATTGTTGCTGTGGTACGCTACAGAATTTCAACTTTGAAACGTGTGGACATTACTGATTTAGTGGTTTGCAGGTTGTTCTCACAGCGGTAAAAACCGTCAGAGCAGATTATGTAACGCACGAAGTAGCAAAGTTCGAAACTCCGAAAGAGCGACCCACCGAAACGATATACTCTGCCAATGCGCACAAATGGTTGTTTTGTCAGCATTTAAATGCTGGTTTAAATACAGCCTGGTTAAAGTGTTAATTCTCACGTACTGTGGTCACGCAACTGCAAGAATCTTGACTTCATACAGACATAGATAGCCCACTTAGTAAACTGAATAATTTACCTTCAAGTGGTTTATAAACATGTCATCTGCACAAGGAAAGTGTTGGTCTCACACTTTTATGCACCGTATGATGTGAAAAGCGTTCTATTGCTTTCTACTATACAATGAACTTAATTAAGCTTAAATCTGACGTCCGTAACTCCGCGATTTTGAGTGAACACCGGTCTTTTTCTAATCCCAACACGTGCGAATCTTTAATGATCCTCCAACAATAGTTTAAGCTGTTCGTTAGCAATTTTCAATAACCCTTGTTTAGGAAACCTGACCTAAGAGTATCGGTGACGAAGTTTACAATCAAGCTAACGCTTACTGTCACACTGTCATAAGTGAGATTAACAATGTTAACTTTCTTGAGATGCATGATGTTCTATTGGGATGAATTCTCTTCTCCCTATTAAGATTTGCGGACACTTGCAGCGCTAGCTATTATGGGTTAACATTAGTCCTACGATGTATCATATATCTCAGACCAGGTGACGAGGTATATGTGTAGAAACGTTTCAAACATAAGATCCCTAAACTGCAAAATGTTTGAAAGTCACCGAGTTAACGGCGCTTTTGATAAAAAGAATAGGTCAAGCGAATGCGGAAAGTTTTCGGACAGCTTAAACAATGCCTCGTTATGTCAGCTCTGTAGAAGTCACGATTTGGAAGCAACAGACGGTGGAATGAAGGCTTACCAACGCTTTATTTATCCTCAAGTGGAATAGTTTTACTCGTTCTGACCGCCATTCACTGAGGAGAACTTTGAAGAAGTTAATTAGAATCAAGGGCCCTCAGTCATATCAAAACATTGATGTCGCCAAAATCAATTGGTTTTTCTGTGATACCGGATAATGTGCTCAATAAGTGAGAAATCCAAAGTCCACCATAACGTCTAGACCGACTAGATTGTCACTCTTTTTATTCGAAGGACATTTCAATTACTCTAAACTTGCATTTGTGTACCAGTAATAAGAGTTGTATAGTATGCGAAAACACAGTGGCGTAGGAGAAATTTAGTACAACACCTCTTTTGAAGATGCAATCTAGCACATAGTGGCCTACTGTTAATTTTGTGTTTCTACTTTCAAGATGTTTCCGTGCACATTTTTGTCCCCCCTTTATTTCTCACGATTGGTTTGGTTGATTCGATGAATTAGATGAGACTAAATTTTGAAAAGTCAGGTCTTCCGCTGGATTAAAACCAGCGACAGATTTAGCATACCAAAACGCGACCAGCGCTCTACCAGCTGAGCTACGAAGCCACGCCAGGAGCTCGAAAATTTCACATTTGGACTCGGTTACCCACCCGTCCCACTGTCTCATATGGAATCCACCAAACGATCCACGGGTTCAAGTGCCCTTATTCGCCACTTTCGTTCTCTTTGCCAGACTTAACAGTCATTCAGTGTAACGTTTGCTGGATTGTGATGATACTTTCTTGAACATAGCATAACCTCTGGGACACAGTGTCACAGTCTGATTAAGGCCTGTGTATTGAAACCGCTCGATCCGTTGCATTTAGAATTGATAGAGGAGTTCTTATTGATGCCGTCTGTGTATCACATTAAGTAAATTCAACGCATCGTGCAATTCAATTAATCGCAAAGCCGCTCTCTTTACTGTAAGTGTGAACAGTCTCTCAATCTGTTCCGGTGGATTCGTATGTTAATATGTGGAGTATACTGTCACGATCACCAAACTCAGAAGAGGCCAGTGAGCTCTCATTGCATAAGGAAGTGTAGTGAAAACAGAATATTAGTCTGACACTCATCTCCTAATGTTTGGTTTTAACGAAAAAGTAAAGCACCGGCATTTTCGATAATTCATGTTCACTACTGGTCAGATCGTATCAATTCCGAAATATGTGAAATATTTGGACACCTCACTTTCCAAGGTTCTTGCTAGGTCAAAATTTAATTCTCATATCTCGTCTAAGACCTATGTTTATTTGCTTGCTGTGAACTATGTGTTGTCCTAATGAAACTGCTGTTCTACAAATGTATTAGATAAACTTTCACAGAAAGCTTACATCATTTTGAAAGGCTCTTCTAGTAATTTCATCAACTTCTATCAGATTGTGGAATGCGTTCTATGCAGATAATTCGAAGCCCGTAAAACAACTTAATCCATCTGATCCACTGCTTTGTCGCATAATCTCAAGAGGGTGTTTATTAAACATATTCGTTACAACGACAAACCACGTTCATTTACCTTACTGTTTGTACACTTGTCTATCAACAGAAAGCATAAGTTATTCCATAACTATCAGGTTATACTTCAAACAAACATAGAAGGGTAATCGAAATAAAGAAAGATTATTCAGCAGGGAATCACATTTTCAAGTTGAACATCACCCACAATTGATCGCAGCTGTCGCATTCCCATAGACTTTCCAGTCGGCCCCTTTCGAAAAGAAGCACTAGACTCGAGTTTCGCTCTCATTAGAGCTCGTCAGTAGTGCATATCCTTGCCACTGCCGGGACTAGAACTCCGGCCATTCTTTCATGAGGCAACCGTGTTTACCACTGCGCCATTGACCTCACATTAGGCACGACCGAATTATCATATGTGAACGCTCAACCACTTTCGCTTGTGAGTAATGATCCTGTTCGCCCGTCGTCTCGAAAGAGACACAGTTCGTTGTAAAGGGGCCGACTGGAAAGTCTATGGGAATGCGACAGCTGCGATCAATTGTGGGTGATGTTCAACTTGAAATTAACCAAATCCCCTACTACTCATCAGCAATCGCACTTTTGTTTGGTCACAAGAGTGTAAACAAGCAGAATGACAGATGTGTTACTATTGAATTTATTCAGTCCACTGACGGGATGTCAACATATACGAAACATATTGTTGCAATTGTTCAGTGCATGATATTTGATAAACAGTAATGTTTAACTTATCAGATGGGAGAATCTCATGAAAGACGAAAAACTAAGACAGAAGGCTGTGAAGAACGATTAGTACGGATAATCTTGCAGAACGGAATGTCATATAATATACATCGTCTCTAATGAGTATTATGTTACTAGTCAAAAGCTGGAAAATTAAAATGCATTTCCCAAAACCACACAGATCAGAAGATGTAATGTCCAGTTAGAAAGTTCCAACAAAAGGGACTGGTGAAGCATTACCACCAACCGGTGTGAAGACATGTAAACTACACAAAATGAAGTATACTTTTCATACAACTTGTAATCGGTGTCTGGCAAAGCGGATATATCTGATGGTTACCAAAAAGTGTAAGATGTTTAACTGTACAAATAGAACAATCCCACTATTCGAAGGATTCTACTAACCATGTCAAGAAAACGGAAGTTCAGTTTCATCACAATTGTGACTTGAACTCAATTTTGATTAAAACTATACACGTGAGTAACAGAGTAACTTACTTCGGCACAAATTAATGGACCTCCACAGATGATTGTATCCCTCAAACTTCCATTGACCATTCGGCTAGCCCTTTTCGAGTTTCGTTCTAATTAGAGCCCTATCATAACGCATAACATTGTAATCGCTGGGATTCAAACTGCGGCCATGCTTTCACGACGCGACCGTAGTGACCACCGCACCTCAAATTAAGTACGATGGTATCTGAGCGCAATCTTTTTCGTTTGTGAGTACTGATCAGTTTGCACTGCCGTCTCGTGATGAGGAATGGTACTTGTCCTTTTAATTCCAATCAATGGCCCTATGATTTCATTGATTTTATACTGGACGAAAAAAACGCATACATGTTACCAACGTCAATATTGTAACACGTTACCAAGAATACACACAAGGCTTTAAAACTTTCACTGTTTCAATTCAATTTAACATGCAAAATCTTGACCAACTACCTTCCCAAACTACAGAGTCAATTCAGCACCACAGGTAGTTTCACGTTATACTTACGGCGTTAAAACTCACGTGCTTTGCGAACAGCCTCGTGGTTTATACACGTGGACCAACACCAACGGAAAGCTATGATACTGAGCATGGTTAATCTATCAGTCAATCAGAGTAGATGAGTGTCTACGTCGTAGGTGAGCAGTCACAGAAAGAACAGACAACATACACACACAATTGATTAGGGGTCACGCGAAACAATAAAATCTTGAATTATGCATTCCTTTTGAGGCAGAAGAGATAACTTATTCCTTCAAACACAGCTATTACACTGACTGATGATAACACTGACGAGTTGTGTAGATGTGTAATTGTGTTAGTTTTCTCACCAGTCTTGTTGGGTTTAAGACGAAAACTACACAGCCAAACGAAGTCCAAGACTCTGTCAACAGCATACATACTCACGTAAGAGGCGGGGACGGTAGTCGTTTGGGTCAAAAAATGAACAAAAACTCACCAGATGTTCTCCTCATCGAACTCCGTGAAAAACCCAAGTTGGATGTGGCAGCTGATGCAGAAACGTTCAGAAAATGTGGCGAACTAAATTTTCTTGCTGGTTTACTCTTCAGTTGTTCTTGAATACCATCAATAAACAATGTGAACTCCTCTGTGGTCATCTGGGTGCCCGTAAAGGACGAATGTCTTCGCTGAACAACACATGAGAAAATGTTTCACGGAATCACAAGTCCCTTGATTTAAATGTATTCGAGTGACATGCATTTTCTGGCAAATAACTAGGTTACAAAGCGGTGAACAAACATAACGCGACTTTAATATTTCAACTGATAAGAAACATACTAAGTTGAAACACTGTTAAGTGCAATAGTTCGCTCGAATTTGGTACGGTCAGCTAATGCTCTGATCTTAATGTGGCGAGTGTGACAAATGTCAGCTATTGCTTGAGTGGTAGATTTTGACCTTAAGAAGATGCTCGTAAGTTCTGGATGTTTCGTCGTTTTTGCTGTCGTCAGTTAATCTTCGTCGAAAGGGCTGATTGCATGGGCAATTCAACAATACGTCCACACGCACTCCAGAATTCTACAAGGTTACAAAGGATAATCGTGGTAAGCCGGTAAACTTACAGCTGTTACCTCGTCTTCATGAATTTTCATTACTTATTTGGTTGATTTAGCCAGATTTCATATTTATTTGATACTCCGGCACTTCATGAATTACCCTGTCAATCAGCTGTAGCCTAAGCTGTGACATTCACGTGTGCAGTTCAACACTTCAACAGTGCATGTGGTTGTCATATATATTGTAAAGTCATAAAATTTCCACTATTCATAATTAGCTATTCTCGTGTCAGTTTGGGCTTAAACTACCATCAGTGTGTTTATGTGCTTTACTCAGTATTCCAAATACCCTACTTTCCCACATTTAAAGTCCAACGTACCGTAAGCCGATCGTTTCGCTCTATTTTAAAAGAACAGGTAAGTTATTCCAACACTGCCTACTGCATTCGGTCTTTCCGGCAAAATAAGGATTGGTTCATTCGTATGCTGAGGAGGCCAACTAACTTTTCGTTGCACCGATCACTTAGTGTCAATGCCGTAACCGACTGGTACAATGTCTGAGGCCAAACAACGAAGACTTACCATGACGGAAAAAATATAAACGTTCGTAGCTTGGTTTGGCATTCTCATCCTCCTGGATGACCGTTTGCAGATCACACTGTAATGTAGCTTCGTGTCCATTAGTCAGAACTGAAGGAATCTAACCAACTAACATTGTCCTACATATTTCATGCAGTTAGTTATTGAGGAGAGTCCGCCGCGGCCCATGTATTTTATTGGATAGTACAAATTAATAATGCTAGACCAATCGCTTTATTCATTGCCAACTACAAAATTTTTTTAAATTCAAAATCGGTCAACTATATTTACAGCTGCTGGTGTTCTATTTCCGCAGCATCGGAGCTACCCATGTGTTCGGGTTAATTCAGCACTTATAGTCAGCCCGGAGATCTCATGTAATACACATAAGTATGATAAATAAAGTCCCTGTCCAGAGCCAACAACCTCATGTTGAGTAATGCACGAAGGATGGCTACTAACCAGTCATCAGCTTGAATCATCTGCGAATTAAATGAACTCAATGTGTGTGACCTTGAAATACCACTTAATTCAAATGACACTCACCATTTACGGCAATTTTACCGTTGATTGCTTCAGTGTAAACAACGTTTTTGTACAGCTGATCTATTCATTTCACCTTTCATTGTTAAAAGTGCGTTAGTTTTCCTTCTTTATCGTGGTGGAATAGGAAACCAGTCTTAGTGATTAAGCCGACGACAGTTTCATGCCGTGTAATGGGCAGAGTTTTAAAGCTCACGGGATTTCGCTTACCATAGATGTGAATTCCCCTATATCTCCATAGTGGTTCATTTGAAGTTAGTTCAGGTGGGCACCCAAATCGAGAAGTTTCATTGTTATACATGCTGGTAAAATAATTAACCATAACACACTTGCATGCTACGTCAGATTCAACAGCGGTAACCAATGGAACATTGAGTCCCTTCGAGCTATTTGAGTAGACTAGTTAGGAGACAAAAATTACGATATGAATTCACTTCCAACACTTAAATTAGTTGCTACCGTGTCACTAGCATGAAAAAAATGCGACAAAACTTCTATAAAGGAGTTGAGAGTAAAGTTTGGGCTGGTTAGTGAGAGATACTCACAACTAAAACCACTATAAATAGAGATCGATAGTCTGTTAATTTGAAGTAAATGGAATCAGCTGCCGAAGTTTGAACAATGAGGTATTTGAGGGTTTGTTAATTGTGAGCATTCATTGGGACCGTAAACGTAGATATAGTGTTGACACAGTGACCTACGGTCGACAAGTGTCTAGCGGTGAATGAAACAGCGCTCCGTTGCTACTGAGTGTTACCTAGTAACGGGTGGGTTAATGCAACTCGACCACTTTCGGATGTGCTCAGTAGGCTTGGCTTCAAACATTTCTTCTGTTTTGCCAATGAAAATGTCCTCGCAACTGCAGGAAAAATGACAGGCACAGTTGTAGAGGAATAACCGACTATCAAGCTTGGCTAACAGTGGGTTTAGCTGTGAGTATCACTCACGATCCAACCCGCCTTGTACTTTTAACCATTTCAGTTAACTCTTTTTATTTTCGTGCTAGTCACACGTTTATGACCGACAAGAATGCTCAAAATAGAAATTGCCAGAAGGTATTTTGGCTCTAGCCACTGCCAAGAGTAAAATAAAACCTAGACTAAGTTCTCTGATTCATGACTCCATAACCTGACCACTGTTTTAGGAAAATTAATACCAACCAATCTTCACGATTTATTATCATGATTATTAATTATCCTCAAGTGAATAGAGAAAAACGGCAATTTTGCCGTCCGGAGTAAGCATGGAAACATAGGTGACTGGCAATGGAACACTGACTGGAATAGGACTCGTTGAACCATTGGAAATGGAGAACTATGGATTCTCAGAATGTCATACTACCTGATTTTCATAAGATAAAACTGTTATAAGTCACGAAACTGATTATGTTTTCTTGAACTACAGCGAACAGAAAGGTTCACCAACATCATATAATATTCAAGTAGTCCTCCTTGTGAGAATTTCATACGGGCTTGACGCTTGTTTCAAGTTTCCGTTCATTTATTTACTTAATTTCAAGTTGAACATCACCCACAATTGATCGCAGCTGTCGCATTCCCATAGACTTTCCAGTCGGCCCCTTTCGAAAAGAAGCACTAGACTCGAGTTTCGCTCTCATTAGAGCTCGTCAGTAGTGCATATCCTTGCCACTGCCGGGACTAGAACTCCGGCCATGCTTTCATGAGGCAACCGTGTTTACCACTGCGCCATTGACCTCACATTAGGCACGACCGAATTATCATATGTGAACGCTCAACCACTTTCGCTTGTGAGTAATGATCAGGTTGCCCGATCGTCTCGAGAGGAGACACAGTTACTGTCTGTTAACTCCAATCGATGACCCCTCGACTAGGACTTCTCTCCAAGTTGAAATCACAGAAATCATTGACTTGTTGAGCGGTATTTTGATTGTTGATGAGTAGTAGGGGATTTGGTTAATTTCAAGTTGAACATCACCCACAAGGATATGCACTACTGACGAGCTCTAATGAGAGCGAAACTCGAGTCTAGTGCTTCTTTTCGAAAGGGGCCGACTGGAAAGTCTATGGGAATGCGACAGCTGCGATCAATTGTGGGTGATGTTCAACTTGAAATTAACCAAATCCCCGACTACTCATCATATTTACTTAATGTAAAATTTGCATCCATCTGCTTACACGTGTTCAGTACATTTCGGCCATTCATTTTCATCACCGTCTGGTTACACCTTTCCTAGCTATCACACAGTCCATTGAATATGTATGCAACTTCATGACGAATGGTACTAAGTGAGGTATTTTCTCGTTTGGCGTGATTCTGATGTTCATTTGAGGTATGAAACTTGAGGGTGGTGATAGACATGTGTTTAGAATCCTACGGAAAATATACGTTCAAAAATTAGGAAAACACTGTTCTATGTAAATTTAGGGTGAAACGCTATCCTACCTCCTTTCAAACGAATGTTCCCCGCTTCTGGCCTAAAGCATACACAAAAAGTACACAGAATTCACAGTTTCAGGAAGAAGGGTATGAAAATGTTGTGTAATATTAAAGTTTGCATAGTGAGAATAGGAAACACTTCATCTGGATTAGACTTGTCCGTTAGCAGCAATAACACAATGTCACAAACGCTAATCAACATCAGTCGCTTCTGTATGGTCCAGTTTATGTACTTTCTAGAACCTGATAAAAGCATCGAAGGGTTAGTGGAAGAAAGTTAAGTTATAGAAATGTTGTGCACTACAACGATGATGAGCCAATTTATAATCCTAAAACCAACGGATAGCGTGAATAGGTGTTGACAAAATTAAGTTTTTCTTCCAGTCAGAGACTGATGTGCAACCCTAATACCATGATCGTATGGTTATCGAACATTGCGCACTCATGTAAAGTGTATCAAACATGGTTATTGTAATACACATGTTTAACAAAACTTCTTTCAAACTCACCGTCATCAACTCTTTCTGTGTCCTGCTGCCATGACGATCCCATAACAGCGCACTTAATCGGAAGGTGTACGACAAGGTAGTGAGGAGAAAATTCTCAGTTAAATTTATCAGCTTGGGCATTTGTTTCAACAGATTTCCTCGAAGAGTATCACGGGTGTGCACCAATTCGTCACGACGCTCGGTTAGTGTTGTGCAAGGCTTTTTGTGAGAAAAATCAATAGATAAATAGTGCCTTGGTTGTATCATAAATGTATGCATGTCTAAGTTCGAGCAAAAGGAGCATTTTGCGAATGTTATTTAAGCATATTTGGTGTCAAGTGCTACCAACCTCAGTACCAGCTGCGGATATAAGTACCATAGCAGATCAAAGGTCATCAATTTTTGGGAAGCAAACAGGAGCTGTCGGAAAATCAATAAACAAACAGCTGAACAAATAACATTTGGAATTCTGAGGCACCTAACAGAAGATAAATTGCTTTGAAAAACTGTCAGACTTATGCAACGTCCGTCAGCGAAACAAGTGAACAGTTAGTGATGCATATTATCTTACCCCGTGGTGACAGTGACCGAAACTCGAGTGCTCTGGATAATTAGATTATACGTTAAAAGTGACCATCTGAATTGTTGCTACTACGTTCCACATAACTCTTGACCGCCGGAAAATAAATCTCGTTTCAAATGCATTTGGTCGCACGCAACAATACTGTACGAAACCTGTTACTTATGGAGAACGTTAAAATTGTTGTGAATATAGACCCCTCACTGGAGCTATAAATGTACATATCGTATGACAGACAATTTTGCTCCACCCGTATCAGTCTGCCCATGCCTATGCGAGAGTGACTGTCTTCGTTGGATATCATATCAGCTAATGTTATTTGGGGCCTAAGTGAGTTAACGTGAAACAATGTAAAACTGACTGAAACAAAGTTATACTATTCATGGATGCACAATACTTTGCATTCTAACCACGATCCTATATAATGCACCAATCAGATGTGTGTTGGAAATACTATCAGGCGACAGGAATATACGTATGTCTAGAATCAAGCACGTGCTAGGAATTCGGAGTCACTTGGATGGATTGATGATACCCAAAAGGATGAACAGTTATCTGTTTCAAATGGGCACGGCGACTGACAGTAAGGTATTCTCAATTCCGCTCTGTCATGAGATACAGTGTCTAGCCCATTCATTAACGGCTTTAATTTAAGTCTGTTGTAAGTCCATTGCCTTGAAGTATGTGGGAGATCGCCCAACGATCTCACAAGAGAAGATGTTACTTCGTTTTCTCTTTAGAGGTGTATCTCCATAAGTAGACAATATGGACGGAAGATGACCCACAAATCGAGATAAACGCGGTAGGCGTGAATTTTTCCGGATGGTTTTGATTGTATCAAGGATATTATCGGTGCCCAGCTGAGCGTTTGTAGAAGTGAACTACGAAATACATACGATATCACATAACTGTTCCTGTTCGGGATGACAGAAGACGGAAGAGTTAGTTTACGTGCTCACAGCAGACATCCGTTGAAATCGGTAGTGACTCATGATTCAAAGATTTCGTAATGGGGTGTGAACTGTGGTAACAAAGAACGATTTGGCCTGAGTGGAGCTGACGAACAGAGGTTGCGTATGTGTAGCTTCCAGATGGCTGGAGTTTATTTTAATTCAGCTACAACCGATAGGCAACCAACACTTACCTGAGGCGTATTTTGGACAAAATGCTGATGATTTTGCATATTTCGATGAAGACTAAATTGCCACTTCTTACGACAACTCACTAGATAGGCTTACATTAACGTCCATCAAGTCACACATGCACAAAAACGCAAATTTTTATCAAACGAGTGCCAAGCTGCATAGGTTTTATTTCACAATAACGGCGTTCCGACGTTTATAACAGCGTAGCCCTATTTCAAATTACACTGGAAACCTCTGGAACATGATCATTCATCATCATCATCATCATCATAGACAGCAATACATCAGTGGTTCACACTGATGCTTAACTGCCACACAACCACGAAGGAAAAAAACCCTATATAGGAAGAGAAAAGAAAAAAGAAGGTGAGGAGATCGGGACCCACTGAAAATAGCTACGTCTGTATTCAAACATGCAACATCAAGGTAAGTTGCAGGACCTACGGCCGTACGGTAGAGATAGGGTATATTAGAAAACGAGAGTTAAACCGTGAAAGTCCAGCCCGGTTTGATTCAAAGGTCAAAACGATGCAGTGAGAGTTCGTTATTTAAATGAGATCCAACTGCGACGAGATTTGAGCTTCAATTGGGTTCGAACCAGCGACAGAAATTTAAATACTCAGTGGCGCTAGAGGATTATAACGTGAACCGTTTAGAAATCCTGCTTGGGAAGTAAAGCCTCTGGATCATTTGGTGGATTCTATATGACAAAATGGACGGGGACAGTTACTGGATCCAGCTATAAAAACTTCTCAGATCTCGGCCTGTCTTCGTTACTCAACTGATAGTGTGCTTGCTGCGTTTTGGTGTACTATTTTTGTCGTTGGTTCCAATCCAGCTGAAACCCAATTGTGTCGCAATTGGGTCTCATCGATAGTCAGCTGGTTGCATAAAGTGCTCGGAATCAATGAAATGTAACTAAAGCAGCATTTTCCCGAAACAAATTTTAGTAGAGCAGTCAAAAACGTAAATGCGCACGATTTATGGCCTGGCAAATTTCTCTGCATATTATCAAGTGCGTACTACAGAACAGGAGATTATAAAGCGGAAAACAGGGGTCAAATGTGGAAACTAAACATACGGTGGATCTGTTCGCTAATCAGTCAATAGCATCATTACCATGGGAGTGATAAACTAACAAAAGAGTCTTTCTGCACACAGAGGTGGACACCAACGTCTCAGAGCAACTGCCTCAGCATATCGTAACAACCGGGGCTTATCAGTTGCATAAACAACTGTGAATGCCTGCGTGGGGTCCACCTGGTGATGGCTCTCCAGGAGATGACGAGCGATCGCTGATGCCGGTGGTTTGCATGGCGGTTGCTGGGTGCACACATGGGTATCAGTATGCATCTGCGTCACATGTTTCCTCACCCATGCTGGGATGTGCTCCGAGATCCGAAACTTCAGCTGCCGTTCCGTCATGCCAATGTAGTCGACCTGGCAACTACATGAAAATCGGTAAATGATATGGGATCTGGCGAACGGAGGTATCTGAGGTTTTAAGAGGTGGAACAGGAATCCGTTTTGTGATGTAGGTTAACACGAGCTCTGCGGCATTGTACGTCCGTAATACAGCGGCTTCAATCGGCGTTGTAGCGACGTACTGACATCATCCCCTTTGAACGGTAGTTGTAGAAAGACTTTCATCTTTGGTACCCCCATCAACGTTTGCTCGTCCGGTTTTTCTTCCGGAAAACTTGGAGATCAGTGATTGCGGGTACCCATTGTCCAAGAGAACCTGATTAATTAGCTGCAGTTCACTCAGGATTGTGTCCTGAGTGCAAATCTTTCTGGCTCTATTGAATAACGTTTTGATGAGGCCTGTTTTATAATGCCTTGGCACGAAGCTGTTAAAGTGTAAGTATTGGTTGCTCCAAGTTCACCTCCGAAAAACTTCGCGTTTCGCCGAAACTTCAGTCCTTTCAGTAGGACGGACATCCAAGGACGGAAGAGAATCGTTACATTAATCTCCAGAACTCAATGTAATGTTGGAGTGCATTCCTTTGAATTACGTCAGAACTTCTTCGGAATGTTCTTTACTGTCAGTCACAACTAAGATACTGCCCACATATCGCAGAAATATATCTATTTTAGAAATAGTAATTCGCGCTCAATTTTCTAGATGGGCCATAAAATATCGGCTAATATGGGTTCCGATGTACTTCGCATCGTTACGCGACCAGTTTGCCCATAATGCTTGTGTTGGGAGTAGAAATTTACATCCCAGATACACGGAAGTAGGAGGCGTTCGAGTTCAGACGTTGGAATGGGTAATTCCAGTTGATTCACATTGACATAATCACATATGATGCGAATAGTTTCATGTAGGGGTACGTTTGTGAATAACGAATTGACATCCATGTTAATCACGTATTTCACGTGGGAACTGACATTGCTGTGAAGTTCGGAAGACTGGAGACTGTCTTTCAGCGAGTGTTTACATACTGACCGTCTCACTGATTCCAATATCCTAACCAGCCATTTTGCTTCTTTATGCTGGGGTGAGTTAGACATCGACAAAACTGGTCGCAGTGGCACATTGTCCTTGTGAAGCTTGGGCAATCCATAAAGCTGAGGCGTACGAGAGCCTCTGGGTCGTAAAGACCTTCGCCTCTGTTGATTTTATTAAGTTCTTTCCATATTTCTTGTTCGAACTGATGGGATTATCAAGGATGTCATCCGTCACAACGAGACTGGACCTTGACGCGGTGTGACGGCTTGCGCATCTCGATGACCTATTGGGCTAAACTGGACGGTGTGGCACCACACCGATAGAGTCACTCATGCCAGGCAGGCCAATAGGGTAGAGGTCTGACAAACCAGTCTCCTGGTCCTCCAGGTTGGGGGTTGGAAGAAGGTTGGCATCTTCCTTCCAAGAGAGATATCCAGTTATGGCAAACTGCCCACCATCCGTTGCCGAGTCAAAGGCTTTGGTTGGGAACTCTTATCGCCCTCCTCCTGTCTAGGTTTGCACGTCCTGGCAGTATCTCAGCCCACACAACCATGAATATTCACAACAACAATAAATCCATACTGCATCGGCCGTCTCGCAGTATAAACCGGGTCGCCCTATCTGCTGCATACAGCAGGGTGGATAGGCGAAAACATGCCACTGCTCCTACTGTCCTATCAAATTTAGCTCTCAGGCCCCTACCGACCACCACATCTCTAGTGATTCCTCTGCGGGTCCCACAAAACCATAGCTTATCATAGTAACACCTGCCGGTAATTCCCATCTCTTACCATCCAGCTCAGGCCTCCCTCGTCCCTTGCTTAGACCTAGAATGTGAATTAATATAGGTGCTTTCCAACGTTCGCACTCTAAAACAGATGATCCGCTCTTGAACGAGTTAGACTCGTTAAATGTCGATGTCTGTTGTGTTCAGAGACTAGAATCCAGGACAGTAGTCAACGTATGGAACTAACAGCACCCGCATTGTCTACCCGATACTGGTTATACACTTCGGGTGACTCCACGGCTGCCGCTACTGGTCAAGCTGGAGTAGGTATAGTCCTCAGCACGACGGCCGCAGCCGCATCGGTAGATTGGATTTCTGTTAACAGTAGACGTTTTGCCGTCCGCGTGGCGGTTCCTGTTAAGGACAGCTCTAGACGCGAAAGTTACAGGAACCGTTTCACTGTGTCTGCTTATGCTCCAACTGACTGTAGTGACACAGGCATCAAGGATGCTTTTACTCGGATCTGGCCGCTCTCCTTCGGTCGACACATGGTTCTGATATAGTCGTTCTGGCCGGAGATATGAACGCCCAGGTCGGCCGCCTTGGTGAGGCCGAGTCTCGTTTAGGTGGCAGGTTTGGGATAGCATCACATCGCTCGGATAATGACGGCGATTGTT
>LOND01000269.1:0-23852 GCA_014220965.1 Paragonimus kellicotti
CAGTCAGTCATTCACACGTCAAAACAACTAGTTAGAGTTGCTCCGGTGAACCTTCTAAAACAACAGAGATTAATCATATTGAAGAAATATTAGTCGCCAACCGATATTCAGATAACTCTATCAAAAACTCAATTAAACACATGTTGAATAAGAGAGTGACCCAACAGAGCAGATCAAGTACGCTGATTGCGATGTCATTTACATAGGAGCATCATGCAGACAGTTGCAAGCTTGTGTTTTCGAATCTAAGAGTCGCAATTAGTCCCCTCTAGAAGACGCATACCAACTTCGAAAACCCGAGGAAGATTCGTCCATCACCCTACACGCATTGTCAAAGAATCACAATATATGTTTCAGCCAAGCTCAACTGATTCACAAGGATTCGCCTCCCCATGCGTAGCGACGCTAAGCTGAACCTCTTACAATTCGAATGTGAAGCGCTGTGTAAGCCGCAGTGAGCGAATTCTTGTCTGCAGTGTGGCGCGGACTGATAAATAACACCACACACACGCTATGTCGAAGTCAGTCTCACCCCTACTGAATGGGTAACGGATCCGGTCAATCCTTTCATGAGCGAATCAAGTTGACCTAGCCATGGCAAATACCCCGTGACCTCTGTTCCTGCTCTGTTGCGGCAAGCCATCTGTGATAGTTGAAAACCTAGACATCACAACTTGCTTCGTAACGTTATTTTCTTCTCAATTTATCAATTAATAGCCAATTTCAATCCATGACGTTTTTCAGCAAAAAACTACGCGTTCAAAGAATATCTAACGAAAAGCATGACGGCTTTTTGGTTGCCTGACAAAATTTTGAAACAGCTGTGCATGATGCTAAACCTATTTCCAAACGTAATCCGTTTTCGCCACAATACGACTCATTTGGGGATTAATACAAAATGCTTAGGATTGTACTATATTGGCCTCAGGTGTTAGCTTTGTATAGACACGAGAGGACATTTATGTGACTGACACGAAGTGTAATTTGTTGGCCAAACCAACAGTTTAAGCTGTTGGTCAGGGAACATTTCCCCCAATGTGGCCTGTAGTTAATCGGTCCGACCTGGAAATATTTAAAATTCAGACTTGAAGGTGACTGTCATCTGAAAGGTCTTTCATTTACTTGCGGTTCAGTTTGACTGGTGACAAGATTCTAGTGTATTCAGAAAGGCCAGCTGGCAAGTACATTATCTATAAAATCTATTCCGTCTTGTTGACAAGCTACCACAGCGTCAATTACTTTTACCAGTAGAGAGATTTCGCTTTTCCACCTGTTATTAATCATACACTGTAGTGTAGAATACGATAGTTACTAGAAAGATGAAATGGCAGAGAATCAAGTCAGTCGATTAACAATTAAAAGTACGAAACCATTCAAATAGGCTACAGCTATTAATCAATTTGTAGGTCAAACCAACAGGAACCAATCTGACCAAATTAGGGGAACGGAAGTCGAATGTTCTCCCCAGGTTACACTCACTGGGTGCAACGACCTGGTATGTAGTATACCTGAAATCCAAACCCTGGAAACGGAGTTGTTATGTTATCTCACACGGAAAGTGCGAAGTTACCACAAGTAAAGAAAGCATCGTGAAATTGTTTATTAAGTGGTCGCTAGTCCTAAAACATGCGGATAGAAAATTGACGAAGCCACTTTAAGGAAGTCGGCTGGTTTTAAAAATATCGGCAGATTTTAATGGGGGCACTACCTACTCTTCGAATGTCAGAACATATCCCGAAATGGGTTGTGAACACCAAAAATGAACGACGTGGAATAACTACAAAACCCTTGCTCGAATCTGGCCACACAACAAATTTCTCGAAGGCTTTCCATGTTGTTTGTCAGGCGGTAAATAAACGTAATTTAGCTTTCACCGATGGGTTAGTTATGTATCTTGAGAAACCAGCTTTGATACCCGGAGGCAGACGATAGTGAACTTAGCACTACTTTGGTAATCCACTGTACGGATGTTGTTCATTAATTTTGTTTTTAGTGCTTCATCTACTTATTGCAGAATTCTTAAGGATTTCTAAACTTCCCTACTTTGTTGCTATTGCCCTTGCTTTTAGCCTGCTCATGTGAATTCAGTATGAGATGATTGACTGAATTCTATTCATTTCGCTTGTTGGTCGATTAGTTTACGTATGATATTCGAATCATCCACTCACTGGTCTACTACCAGTCCATACTCACCCACCTTATTTTATTGCCCAACACGTTTCCTTAGTATACTGAGGAGAAAAAAATGTTCAACTATGAGTATATGTCACACATGTCCCTAGAACCGATCTATGATTTTTACCCAGATTAACTGCCATCTTGCCTACACCCTGTCATTCCTTCATCGATTCTGTTATGAGTTCGAGGCGGGGACGAACGATATGCTGCTCGGGCTTATATCATACATAACAATTTGGCCTTACTCAGCATAATAGGGGAAAAGAGTTGTTTCACCTTTTAGTTCAAACTGCATAACCTTCTTGTAACTTGTTACGTATTTACTAAGTAAGTAATTATGTAAATCAGGACAGATGGTGAAACTCCACAGAACAGCCAACAATTAACAATAACCGCTTCAGCCAAACTTATTGAATAAACCGTGGTCTACTCACGATCTACAGCATAGTTTGACCGAATGCACCACGGATACATAAAATGAGTGGTTAGCACAATTGCTCATGCATATTTAAACAGGTTATCTCACTGTCCTACCCAGAGTTTTAACACGCTGCTTTCTTACTTATATAGACAAAGCTTATCGGACTTCTCTTTTACATGCAAACCTAATATTTGAAGACATAGTGCGTGATTTTATCAGCTGATTAAATGTCGTATGCTTTAGAACTTAAATTGCTTGCGAAAACAAGGAGGCAGAAACTAGTTTGCCATTAAGGCATGCACAGTGTGTCGAAAATGGTTTCTAAAGGTCAACAGACTTACTGATGCTACAACACCAAGTGTCATGAGGTAAAACACAGAAACTATGGACTGATCTTTTGCATGTGACATCACGAACGCAAGCGGGAATCCAGATAACCGGACTTTAACTGAATGCTATATCAGATGTCCGAGTGGTTCTAGATTAGCCGTGGTCGATCAGTGGTATGGAAAATGACAATCTGAGTAAAAGGTCCTGGGAACACGGGATAGAGAATTTTCTCAAAAAGGAACTAGTTTAGTCAGTGTAACTTCCGTGGTCACATACCAGGTCTAGCTACTCTGGCTGTACACAACCATTGAAGGTAACGTCCGGTCCATGTCAAACCAACTGTGTGGATTTTGATGTTCGATTAAGATGGCACTAATTACTGGTCGCCTCATAAATTTTGTGGTTTGTCTGATGACACACTATAAAGATATCTCCAGCTCCATATTGAATTAACAGTGAAGAATCAAACGTAATTACTGGTCAAGCCTTTATATGTTGGACAGAAAGTTTTGGAAACATTCATTCGTTAAATGCAACAGCAAGCGCCTCCAGTGCAGACCAGTACCACACGTTTCCCACGCATCGATTTGACGAATTTTGACAAACTTAGATAACACTCACAGTTTCGGAGCTAGAACGTAGCTAGCAACAATAAAATTGAGAAAAAGTAAATGATACAAGAAGGATTGACCCCCAAAATATCAACGGGTACTAAAGAACAGTAGTATACAAATGAACAGACAACAAAAGTCTCCAGTACTGTCATCAGACAGCTGATAAATACTAGTTGCAAGAAAAGTACGATCATAAATTTATACTAAATAACATTCATGCCACAAACATAGGTGTAAAAATAAGGAAAATAAAAGTAAAATAGACAATGAAATTAAGAAGCACAGTTCGTTCAGTTACGTTAAAATTTGTCGCTTGATTAGGACGATAAAGAGACCATAAGACATAATTGAATCCTTTCGTACAGAGGTTAGTTCAACACGTCGTTTAGACAGCTGACTGGTTTATTTCAAGGTGAACATCACTCACATTCGATTGCAGCCTTCGCATTCATATAGACTTTCCAGCCAGCCCCTTTCGAAAAAAGCACTAGACTCGAGTTTCGCTCTCATTAGAGCTCGTCAGTAGTGCATATCCTTGCCACGGCCGGGACTAGAACTCCGGCCACGCTTTCATGAGGCAACCGTGTTGACCACTGCGCCGCTGACCCCACATTAGACTGGAAAGTCTATTTGAATGCGAAGGCTGCGATCTGTAGAGACACTCTTGGTTTGCCACGTATTCCAACTATCTTGCTATTTATTTCGACTGTTGGCACTATTGACATTGTTTGATTGCATGTCTGCATTCTCTCGTTTGTTCGACCGTCCAAGGTCATAACAATAATAATAATAATTTCCGATCACTTGCTACTGGTTGGTCTTGCTCTGCTTTCTGTCGTGCTTTGCTTACAGCTCGCTTTCCCAGTCTACTTGCAATAAACGTCGTTGTCCATTATTTCGGTTTTCTGGTTTAATTATTGTGGAGAATAGGCACGGTTCTAAACGTAGAAACGTTCCAGCTCTCCACAGGTCAAACGTGAATGATGTTCAACTTGAAATTAACCAAATCCCCGACTATTTATCAGTAAGCTGACTGGTTTGTTCAAAAGAACCAGGTGAGTAATAAAATTGTTTGGTGAGTTCAGTCAACCAGAAGCTAGTTAGTGGGCAAATTTCCTACTAACCATGAATTATTTAGACGTGATGTATTGAACTGATTCAGATTAGCAGCCGCCAGTGTTTTACAACGACCAATTCATACAACCCCGTTTAAGCACACGGTGTTTTGGCATGAAAACATAGGACTACTACATGAGGATAGTCTATGCAATGAAAGATAGAGCAACAATGAACAAACCTTCTATGTTGTATGAAAAGACTTTGAATGACAGTCGAAGTTTACGAAACGTAAAACTGTGGGAAAAGGTTTATGGATGTGAACTGACCAAATGTGAGCGGATAGAAGCGTGAGGAATGAGGTACTTGACCTTGATGCATCTTGGTAGGGTCTGATAATTGAGGCGAATAGAGGGAGTCAGAAAAAAGCGTACCATATGTATGTTGTGTTCTGACAGTAGTAAAAGACATACAGTGTTAGTTTGGGGAATTCTGCTAAACATTTTTGGAAGATGACCATAGCGTGCCAAAGTATATAGATTCTAAATTTACTCGGTTTTGTGCAGAACAAAAGTAATGTTTTTTGAGCATGTGCACATCTTGAACAAATGGTAATTCAAAACCGCTGAGAGAATATGGTGAACTGAGAAATATCCTGGCTGTTGAGAAGTAAGAATGAAATGCAGCTGAGAAGTGAAATCATTTGAATTCGAGTTTTGAAGTACTCTGTAAGACTTCACGAGTAGCCAAGAAAAATAGTGTCATATCAAAAAATCCTCTGAAGAGTATTGCGATTGACGTTATCAAGTATCTGACTAAAATTCAGGAAAAACAATAGCAAACAACATCAGTGTTCATCAAGCAAAGTTGCAGTGGAACGAATTTATAAAACCAACGCCTCTGGGAATCCACTTTGTTTGATAAGCAAAGTGCACTTGCTCGTCAATCGAAATTTGAGTTCTCATCTTTGAAATAAATTAATTTTCCAACAATTTTAGAACGATTAATTTGTTGATAATCCGTTAGAAATTGTTTTCTGTGCACAGAAAGCCTGAATGCAATCAATTCCCTTGCCATGAAAATGACAGCGTTATTAACTCGCAAAAGGTCAAAAACTATGTGGCTGGTTCGTTCAACTCTTGTTACTGTGTGAATTTTGTAAAAAGTTGACTGGTTTTACGTTAGCGACCAATGCGGGTAACACGTGATATATGTCTTCCTGCTGTTTTGACCAAATTGATAAAGGGAACTCGGTGTGTTAATATTAATGCATTTCGACTTTAGGATTAAGGTAACATGATCGTTATTCCAACCACAATCAAAAGACGCTTTATACACCAACATGAGGAAGCAGCAGGTAACCGTACGAAAACCAGTGTCCAAGCTGTTGGTTGCATGACTGTCTCAAGCAAAAATTCCATTAAATTTGTGCGTGCAAACATGCCAGCCGAACACAGTTGCAAAGTGTACTGGGTGCGGTTACCGAAACATTAAGAGTGATGTGTACTCAATAGGGAACCGAATTATTCCTTTTGTTTTACTCTCGTTTTTGCAGTTTGTTAAAGTTCCTTATATCCACAGCATTAGGCAATATGATGAGAAATGAACCACTTATATTGGACCAGGCCAGCGAGCCACTCAGTAACTTCCGTGAATTAAGGCTACTTAACGGGGATGGCCGAAATGCCCTTATCGGCTGAGGAGTCCTAACTGAAGTGAATCAGTGACTCAGAGATACCGTTCGTAACACCAAGATTAGAACTCTTCGTTCTCTAAGGAGCTATCTCTCACGCTCAGCCAATATGAGTGTATTAGGGTGGTAGTTTGAACTTCAGTCCAAGGGAGAGGACATCCAGCTGCGTTTTTGTGAACTGAGTTGACGAGAGATTGTGTACATGCTTTAAGCCGTCACTAGGAAATACACTCATATTGGCTGAGCGTGAGAGATGGCTCCTTAGCACATTTTTAATCGCATACGGAAAGTGTTCCTATCAAGATACTCTCATATTCGTATTGGAGAGGAAACTACACAGATTCACGCACTGAATTGTTCACGTAGCTCCGTGGTGTCCTCTTTGCCCCATAGAGATATCAAAATGAATTACGAATAGAACATCTCGGCCTGACAAATGCTTATCCACCTACGGTTTGTGCGTCAAGCGTGGGTAGGGTGAGCTGAAAGCATCCGCTATTCGTTGAATGCTCACAGAATTAGGGGTTATGATGTGTACATCATCCACATTACGCTTGCATAACGCCAAATATGAAATTTCGTCTACTGTCTTCAGTTCTGCCCTTGCCACGAAAGTGTGCGTTAGAAGTGACCGCATTACCCAATGCTGCCATCGTTTCGGCCAACCTTTTGATCTAATAACCTCAGTTTAGTGCCTCCGGTTTTTACAATAGAGTGTTATGTACAATTGAGAAGGGGGATCATAGTTATTAGTGCTGCTGTCTTAAAAGTACTTTTGAATGCAGTCAGTGGCCTCATACAGTGATAAGCTTGTAAAAGCGCGGCAACTTCACTTGTATACTCCTACTGTTTACTTGCCTTTGATTGTTCTGCCGGAAATGTTATATTAAAAGATGCATCTTGTAATAAGGTGCATCTGGTGCTACTTGTTCCATCAACCACCGGGCAGCTTTATATTAAAGAAAACCATCTATTGACGATATAGCATTTTAATGACTTAGTAGATAATGTATCTGGTCTTAAACTCTACTTACATTATACCTCTTGCATAATTACCAAAGCTGTACAAGCAAATCGATAGCATAGTTGAGTCCCCATGTTGAAACTGCAGTAGAACTTTTTTCTGATACTGGAACCACCGATTGCGATAGGATTTACCTACCCGTCAAGAATTTATTGAGGCAACCATGAGCAGGAAGCAGAACGCCCGCAATCACTTCCTGTAATTACCTAACTAAAAAATGCAGCAAGATTGTATTAAGTGTAGAAGTTGAATCCGAACAGTGTTCACTTAGCTTTCCAGACTGCCTTGTCAAAGTTGATGATCAGCAGAGATTTGAGGTTTCTATGCCACATAAACCAAACACTCTGTCTAGCATCCCAAATTCAACTTGCCACATTCACTCTGTATGAAAAGAACAGTCAGTCATTCACACGTCAAAACAACTAGTTAGAGTTGCTCCGGTGAACCTTCTAAAACAACAGAGATTAATCATATTGAAGAAATATTAGTCGCCAACCGATATTCAGATAACTCTATCAAAAACTCAATTAAACACATGTTGAATAAGAGAGTGACCCAACAGAGCAGATCAAGTACGCTGATTGCGATGTCATTTACATAGGAGCATCATGCAGACAGTTGCAAGCTTGTGTTTTCGAATCTAAGAGTCGCAATTAGTCCCCTCTAGAAGACGCATACCAACTTCGAAAACCCGAGGAAGATTCGTCCATCACCCTACACGCATTGTCAAAGAATCACAATATATGTTTCAGCCAAGCTCAACTGATTCACAAGGATTCGCCTCCCCATGCGTAGCGACGCTAAGCTGAACCTCTTACAATTCGAATGTGAAGCGCTGTGTAAGCCGCAGTGAGCGAATTCTTGTCTGCAGTGTGGCGCGGACTGATAAATAACACCACACACACGCTATGTCGAAGTCAGTCTCACCCCTACTGAATGGGTAACGGATCCGGTCAATCCTTTCATGAGCGAATCAAGTTGACCTAGCCATGGCAAATACCCCGTGACCTCTGTTCCTGCTCTGTTGCGGCAAGCCATCTGTGATAGTTGAAAACCTAGACATCACAACTTGCTTCGTAACGTTATTTTCTTCTCAATTTATCAATTAATAGCCAATTTCAATCCATGACGTTTTTCAGCAAAAAACTACGCGTTCAAAGAATATCTAACGAAAAGCATGACGGCTTTTTGGTTGCCTGACAAAATTTTGAAACAGCTGTGCATGATGCTAAACCTATTTCCAAACGTAATCCGTTTTCGCCACAATACGACTCATTTGGGGATTAATACAAAATGCTTAGGATTGTACTATATTGGCCTCAGGTGTTAGCTTTGTATAGACACGAGAGGACATTTATGTGACTGACACGAAGTGTAATTTGTTGGCCAAACCAACAGTTTAAGCTGTTGGTCAGGGAACATTTCCCCCAATGTGGCCTGTAGTTAATCGGTCCGACCTGGAAATATTTAAAATTCAGACTTGAAGGTGACTGTCATCTGAAAGGTCTTTCATTTACTTGCGGTTCAGTTTGACTGGTGACAAGATTCTAGTGTATTCAGAAAGGCCAGCTGGCAAGTACATTATCTATAAAATCTATTCCGTCTTGTTGACAAGCTACCACAGCGTCAATTACTTTTACCAGTAGAGAGATTTCGCTTTTCCACCTGTTATTAATCATACACTGTAGTGTAGAATACGATAGTTACTAGAAAGATGAAATGGCAGAGAATCAAGTCAGTCGATTAACAATTAAAAGTACGAAACCATTCAAATAGGCTACAGCTATTAATCAATTTGTAGGTCAAACCAACAGGAACCAATCTGACCAAATTAGGGGAACGGAAGTCGAATGTTCTCCCCAGGTTACACTCACTGGGTGCAACGACCTGGTATGTAGTATACCTGAAATCCAAACCCTGGAAACGGAGTTGTTATGTTATCTCACACGGAAAGTGCGAAGTTACCACAAGTAAAGAAAGCATCGTGAAATTGTTTATTAAGTGGTCGCTAGTCCTAAAACATGCGGATAGAAAATTGACGAAGCCACTTTAAGGAAGTCGGCTGGTTTTAAAAATATCGGCAGATTTTAATGGGGGCACTACCTACTCTTCGAATGTCAGAACATATCCCGAAATGGGTTGTGAACACCAAAAATGAACGACGTGGAATAACTACAAAACCCTTGCTCGAATCTGGCCACACAACAAATTTCTCGAAGGCTTTCCATGTTGTTTGTCAGGCGGTAAATAAACGTAATTTAGCTTTCACCGATGGGTTAGTTATGTATCTTGAGAAACGATTTATGGTAGGTGATAAGCTGAGATCTTCACACTCATCTGGCTTTTTAACGCTGACAAGTATTACACATAGAATGTGAAATATCGACCAAAGCCGACTTCAAAATAGCTGTGGCCAACTTCACAAACAATGAATGTGACTACGTTCTTCAGCTAATTCCCGAAGAACGGCAACTTCTGCACTCGTATTTGCAGAGATAACGCATGCAATTTTTCTGACTTCACATCAAAACGCTCATCGTGCTGGTTGATTTGTTTGTAAGTATTGCACACTCCACCCACTCGTCGTTCGTCAATGTGAGCTCCATTTTCAAAGGATGCGTAACCAGAACCTTCCCGATTCCAAGATTAAAACCAACACGCCTTGAGAATTTCTCACACTGCATATTTGAGTTCTTTCTTTTAATAATAGAAACGTATATCCATGGCTTACTCGGCCTGACGAGAGTCGCGCAATTAAAACAGTTATGGGTTTACAGCAACCTTAGTTTCATTAGTCCAATATGACCTCATTTACAATCTTCAGTTTTTGGCTCGCAAAATGGGGAACGGTTCAATATAAGGGTAGTTTGATTAAAGTACTTGAGTCTCAGAACAGACACACTCAAATCTCATCCCAGCCTAGCGGGCACATTTTGCTGGCGTTACTCACAAACACATTTTGTTCAGTGGTTTCAATTCAGAGCTTTATTCATTTATGTCAGCAATCTTGCGCTTCAGGCTAACGATATACAAAGCTATCGCATACCTTTCTGCCTAGGTCATAACCTGCTTTTTGATGATGCTCCGATTCTGCAACGTCTGTGGTGATGCTTACATATAGGCATGCGTTAACGAGTATATGAGTGGTTTATCCCCGAATGTGATGCTGGTGACTGCGGAAGCAATAGAATAACCACCTTCCTTAACTTCTGCGCTTACCTTCTTCCCGTATTGTGAAATCGATCAACGGTTGTGTGGTTGGCCGGCAAGCGGGCAAGTACTCATCAGAGCTTCAGAAACAATTAAGAGAGAATTTCGTAATAGTTGGTCCCGGTGACTATCAGCGAGTTTGCGAACAGCACCTCCGACCTAGTTAAGCCTCAACAATACCACGCACGCCAATGCATCAAATCTACGACCCGTAAATGAGTGGCGAATTGTAGTCCATTAGAACGCGGGTTTTAAGAAGATAACCGAAATACCTTCCTAATTTAGTAAATGAGTGTTTGAACTACCATTTGCCGTTTACTCGAGGGCCGTGAATCCGATTTTGTGGAGTGCACGGTGCTACAAAGACCCAGCTTGGTGGAACCGGCTGCCCACTTCGTTGGTGGTCACTGGAACCAAATGGTTGTAGCATGACGTCTTTCAAATGAGATGGTGGTCCCACAAAAGATGATACATCTAATAAAAGAAGGGAGAAACAAAACGGTGTGGTAGGACGGCGGTCCATTACTCGGGGGAACTTGTTGGGAAATATATATATATCTTACTCTACCGCACCGTTATCGCATGAAATGACGCATCAGTAATTGCCGCCAGACGGACGCATGAAATTTCACTATCAGACCTTTCACAACCGTGCAATATTCAAAACAAGCCGGACGAAATCAAGGCGGCGCTTTGGTCCTCCAGTAAGAGATAACCTTTCATCAAAGATAATATGCTTCAAAATAAAACAAGGTTGTGAAATAAACGATTGGTTTCACCATGCAATAATCCTTTTTCAAAAGTCATAAGTAACCTAGGACGATATTCGTCCGTAGTGGAGTGGCTTCTATCGAAACCTCCTTCTCAGAAGAACACCGTTTAAACGACAACAGGAATACAAAACATTATCGCGTTGGGTTCTCACATCATTCACAAAAGATTTCTTTCAGAACACATCATGAGTCAAGTCGATATTCTAAAATGGATGAAAGATTCTGTCTTTACACTTCCAACGCACATACGAAGTACGTACTGACAGAGTACCTGAAAGCATCATGGAAACAAAAGTTTGCTCACAACTGTGATCTTGTTATACTCTGTAAAACCAGTCTTAGAATTAGTTTTATCCAATGACAACCACAACGGTCATACTTTTCTAAGAGATTTAAGTACTTTTTCCAGAAGACCGTCTAAAAGTCAACAACTAATGTGAGGGCAAAATATAGTGCTACTCTGTGGAAGTGATTTGATGAAGGAAAGGCGGTCTGGGAGTAAATTGTGCACGCAAGCTCAAAAATTCCCATGTACGTTGTTTCAGTGTGAACCCAGTGAATTGTGTAAAGTATCATATGCTTGAGATTTCAACATTTCTGTGACTTGCTCTGGTTACTCTTGTAACACTCACTAATTTTATTTGGTGGGTGGAAGGTTTTTGACAAACAACGTATCTTAAGCCGATCTGCTAAATCGTCCATACCATTGTCATTAGCTGGAGAATGTCAAGTCGTAGTCTGTTACTGAGCGGTTATCAATATAATCACAGAAGCATTCAAACTATAATAGTGCGCTTTCTACAAACCTAGGATTATTCACCAGACAACCTGACACATTCCGGTTTTTCTAAACGCTGCTTTGCGGTCAGTCACCTTTCAAATATCAGGATCCCATAATTTTTAATAGATGAACTCCATAATAACTTGCGGCTTTCCGTGTGTGTTCAAGCGATGCTGTTCGAATGTGAAAATGCAGATAACATCACTGTTGACTCAACAGAATGGAGGTATTCGACAACAAACTACATGGGGCGTTGGGACGACAAAACAGACAAAAGGAAAGCCAGTTACGAATGAATCAATTCCAACAGCTGCTGGAAGCAGATGCTAGTTGTTTATATAGTTGAATATCTACGCTTCACTAGTGACGGCTAGTTCACAACAGAAATTTCATAGTTTCCCTACTAAGCGAATATTCACTGGTAGAATATTTAGTTAAACGTTATTATTTTTCAATTCGTTGCGATAAGACGAGTGTTCTAGGCGAAGTGTTTTTACATCTTACTCATTAGAAGAAAAATCCCTATTACGGAACACTTCTATATTCGTCTTTAATTCCTTTTCTAAAGATATGCGCATCAGCGAACATATGGTCTGTTTGGTAACGAGTGCATGGCCGAACTTCGAGGGTCCTATAGACTTATTTCATTTTGTGGATCATGGCGTTCTCAAACCATTATCATCAGTTTTACTTAGTTAAACTCCGAGTGGAAAAGTGGGAGATGCTGCCACACTGTCCCAAAAATATCAGCTAACTTCCCTTTCCGTTTATTTAGTTTATGATGTACTTCTGGACACAAAACCGGATACGGCTAATAAATTTCGTTCACCGGGCTCTGCCTGGACATCAAACTAACGTGGATCTCACCTAGACATCTGTCGTGAATGAATGTTTCTCCGATAACTATTTTTCTGGTTCTGCATGTTCCCGAGCGTCTCGTATGAATAATACCTCATTACAAACACCTTGGAATATATACAGCAGGTACCTAACTCATTTTTGGAGCTTGTCTGAAAAACAGCTTCGCTTAGATTATTGTATCATTGATGGCACTATGCTTCTACAGCTTTTGCAAGGATTATTGCGTCGATCCTTCCAAGTATTTTGTTGAGTTATTCCTGTTCTATCCGCCAGAATACTTTTGCAAGTGACGTTCGTTCGTCTGCGGTGTTCACAGTGGTCTTCTGGCACTGAAGCCTTCCTTAATAACTATGACCCTCAAGGTTCTACGTGACGCAAGAAATCAACATTTACGTTAAAAGAACAACGACTGTGCAAAACACTTCTAAAGTAAACACCCTATACGTCTGTTCTTGTCGTTACTGTAGTAACCGGTTAATCCTTGCTTCCAGGTATTTGCTTGTGACAACTAGTCTCAGTATATTTGTTCTGATCAAGAGAAAAGAATGTGTAAATTATTGCCAAATAATGAACAGATCAATCAGCCTTCTCAACATAGCCTTAAAAGGTGACAGTGCCCAGAGGGACTTAACATAGTGTGTTGGAGTGATTAAATGTGGTGAACTCGTGACATGATAACTAATCCATTTTCTCTCAGAAACGTACTACAGCAATGAATCCACTCAACCCCATACATACCTGTCCTATAAATGACCACTTCTGGACAGTGACCGCTCTTGTTTAGTTCTGTTCCATTACAGAATGATCCCTCCCCTAAACTACACAGCAGCTATTTGGTTGTCATCCACAACCTTCTCATAGTGATCATTAATTATTGCCACATGCAAACATAGCACGCGCCTACTAGGCCTCAATCAGACTTGGTTTTAATTGCACAAGCAATACTTATAAAACACCGAAGTGGTTGCATCTGCAAAACGACCTTTCTAAGCCACTAAATGAAGGTGCCTGATTCAATTAGCAACGAACCAATAGCTAACAAGTGAACCCGTCTGACACAATGAATACTATTTTGGCTGCATGCAGGACGTTTTGTGGATTTAATGCACATTACGGTGAAACAAACAGTGCAGCGACTAATGATGAAAGACGATGGCTTACACTGACATCTAAAATGAATGCGATTTGTTTCATTGTACTTAGACTCATCAGCCTCAATAACTGACCATGTTATCAGAAAACGTGTAGCGATCCATGCTCGACTTCGATTGCGTGTTGTGCGGGATAATCCAAATTTACTTCTTGACCTTATGATCCCTCCCTGTGATTGGCAGATGGACACATCTACACATTTGCAACAGAACCCGACGAATGCTAGTTATGCGATTACTGAAAAGCTATTAGACGAATCGTTGACTGAAGTTGAGCATCACAGCCTTCATAGAAGGTTTTTCAGACAGAGAGTTTACAGTCAGCATTCCTGAAAAAACAACATTGAACTCAAGGTGTCCTATTATTTTATTTCATCAGTAGTGTATCTTTTTGCTCAGATCTGACGTAAAACTTAAAATGACCTGTTTGTGGGTCGACTGTTTCGATTAATTCTCATTAATTTCAAATAAAGCACCGTTGGATCGGCCCATCTAAATCTGCTCATCGGCGATAACCGGGCTATTCGAAGGTACGCAATTGTTAATTGTGAACAGCATACAGTGACTATGACCTAATGTGACGTTTCTCTGAAGTACATAAGATTATACTCTCTGCATAACCTATAGCTGTTTGTCGTTTTGGCAGTTCACAGAGGTTTGTTCACTATGTTCCGCAGGTAATTGGACATTTGATGGTTGGATCCAGATGGAATCAGACATAAGAGATGGAGTGATTTGATTCTGTAATTCCGCTTGCCCTCAATAACTGATGGAAGAAGATAAGTTGATTTAAACTCCTCAAAGAATGTTTTGGTTGTCAAACGCTACTGAAAAACTTCCCACTTATGGAACTTCCCGACTGAACTCAGTGGAAGTAAAACCCACACAGGAAAACCGGATGTTAAAAGCTGTGACATACAAGCTAACTGGAAGTCATTGTTAGCTCAGTTATTGTCGAAATCAGTTCTGATGGAATACCACAGATCATGTGCTTGCAAAATGGGCACAGGAAAACACTAATACCGGTGGTGATTTTGGACACGCATTTGTGAGTGACCAGTAGTAAACACTTCAGTTAAGTTGAGTCTTTAAGTAATTTGAAGAACAACAGACTAATATACAACATCAGTTTATAAACCTGTCCATAATATGTTTCCATCCGATTATCTGGCAAATTGAGGTCTGGAATGTTGGACGCTGCTTTCCAGCTGTTACAACAGTTTGATTAGATCCTTCAAATTATGCGAACTGCTCTTTACCACATTACTTTATGAATGTAAATGGAACAATTGGAGAACACTGAATCGATATAAAAAGACAGATTTTTATAATATTACGAATTTTATTGAAGACCACTTACATTAAATGGTCACCTCTGAATTGCAGCTTCATTTGAATTTTCTTGTGTACCTCGCTAATTGTTATTGTATCAAATTTTGATAGAAAGCTTGGTGTGTACGGGATAATCCGCAAATGTTTTTTTCTAAATTTGCCCCTTCTTGTCAAATAGGTCAAGAGCGAGAAAAATTTTGCAAGTACAAAAAAATGATACGTGGATCATGAAGCTTCTTAGTTTCATGTGTTAGACGTTGTATGAGTGCAAATGACGAACAGTTCACAGTGGTTTCCGGAAGATGAGGCGTTGTGGAAAGCTAGCAGACCATGGGATGCTAAACATGTAACTGCCTGAAAATCCCGATGACATAACAACACAAACTATGTTACAGTGAAAATAACGGAGGCTGCTAGTGTTTACTAGCACGCTGAGAGTTTTGCGCTAATTTAGTACAGGTCGGAATTGGCTGTCCATATGAAGTTAGTTTCCTGGTCGCGTTTTCGCGACAATAAAATGAACGTACACGTGAGCGGAATCCGCTAACCGTACAGAATAGAATGAAGAAGCTGGCACCGTTATTTGTGAAAGAAATGATCAACAGCATGTCGTACAACAAGTTTCCTTCCAGTGTTCTAATCCACCAATCACTGGTGTGATGAAGGATGATTTGGGCGTACAAACTCCCAGGTAAGTTGATGACAAAATGGACGATTCCCAGGGTAATTAGTGTTTTAAATATATACATGTGGCTTTTTGCCAAATGACTCGCCGGTGAAATGTCAGTTTCAGTTGAGCGAGGCACAGTCGATGAATGGCCAGACGAATAAAGCGGTTTTATAGAAGGATGTTGATCAATTTGATCAATGCTTGTTAAGGTACGTCTCCTTTGAAGTTTAGTGTGTGTCAAAAGGTAATTGGGAACAGCAACTTGTGCACCAAGTGTAACAGTCATTCTCAAAGAAGCGAGTAGCATCTGATGTCTTTTGAGTGCTCGATGAACAGCTAAGTTAGCAGGAATGATTATCAGATAAGGGAGTACTGACTGCGTGAAGAAATCAAAGTAATCTCGCCACGCTGCCACAGAGTGACTATGACATCCGTTTGTTAAATCCGCCTGGACATAACTGAATGCGACTGAGTGTTTTAGCAAAATTATTGTTATGCTTAATAGCATTCCAAACACAATCCATTTATTCGAGTGGCGAACATAAGTTAAACTTATGGCAGCAAAGCAGTCTCGCCATTTTCGGTTGTAATCTGGTAAAATAGGTAGCTCGATGTTTTGCACGTTACTGTCGGACAGTCCTTTCAAATTTTTGGTGGGTTTGTTTGTTAACTGATCGACGGACCGAAAGCGTTTCAACGTAGGCTCGTGGTATGTGTGTTCCATTTTCAGATTACTCTTCCGGTATATTTCAAATTCCGTTTTTCTGAAATCAGAATCAGTCGAAGTGCAGCGAGCGGAATAGAAGGATGGACAACACGCACATATACCGCCTGTCTGAGATCGCTGTACTGAACCAACAGTTGGCCTTACCCGCGTCGCTTTGATTCGACATCCCTCAAGCTTGTGGTAAATAACAAGACATCGATCCATGCACAGCACAGAATACACGCATCCAGCCAAATTACTCGACACGTAGACAGCAAACACGTGGTAAGGGCACAAACGCGGATGAGCCACACGGAAGTCCCACTGAAAAGTGACTCGAGTCCAGTAGCGAGGTATGGCGATCCAGAGCACACCTGTGTCCACAGCAGCCATTAGGCAGAATAGAACTTTGGTTTTTGTGTTTAATCTTTTACGGTCTTGACCAAGAATCAAAGGCTAAACATAAGTTGCCAACGGTACCAGCAAAAAGAAGCACAATGCCGTAAACAGAAGAGGCGAGAGACAAAATAAGAAACTTCGCATCCCAACCATCTGTGAAAGTTGTATTCGGTGACCAGAACCAACCGTCAACCGTGTACATTCGTGTACACGCCAAGTGATGTGTATATGTGGGAATTTTACACTGAGAGATCACTTCAGTTTAACAAAACAGTAGCTAGTACAACAGATAGTGTAGCATTGGTTGATCTTATACCCAGACAGATATGCGCAAATATTCAATCGATTTGGATTGGCCAATGGTGATCAAAACGCCCACGTGGATTTGACCGAATATTGAAATTTACTGAAGTACCCCTCCACAGTTTCTAAGGCCCATCTTTGTGACATACTCTATGTGCATAATTCTGTTTTGATCAGTTTTATATATTTAAAAAGTCCCTATATCTTCTTATATCGACTAATATATTTTTCATATCAAAGCACAGGGTTGCTTTCATCTTGGTAACACAGCTCTTCTTATTCTTATGTGGAGTAAACAATTCTGCGTTAAAAAGTTTTTGAAGTGGTTTTTAAATGCAATCTCATCCATGTCATGAAGAAGGCTGACCTTAGTAAAAAAAAAAAGTACAACGGAGGGCAGCAAAGCGGGCTGTGACGTCTAGTCCGTCACTTCAGTCAAATAAGCTGCGAGCAGCTTGAGGAGGATTTGTCACAATGTACAGACTCCTCCGTTAACCCTTACTAGACATATATTGTTGCTTAGACTAAACAGTCACCTGAGGGGTCGGTCTCCAAGCAACAGTATCAGAAAGCCGTTTTCGACTTTCGGATATGTCCAGTTTGGAACAACGTACCAGATAAATCCTGACGTAGATTCGATGAACACATTCAGGAGAGTGAACCAAAGCTATATACAGATTCGCCATAGGAATTATTCTGCGGAGTGGACATTTTCTCAGCTACTGCCTGTAATTAGTAGCCGACCGACGCTTACCCAACACTGAAGCGCATTCCTAATGTGCCTCATGGGTTATGGTTGAGTTTCACTTCTGCTCATTTTCTCTAAACAATTCCTCTTGTTTCGATCATAATCAATCGCCTCAATTTGCCCACATCGAATGCAATGTCAAATTCTATTTGCGCTTAAATTAGAGACCTAAAGCTTTCTCTAAACTCGAAAGATTCAAAAATTCGAGGCGTAATGTCACTGCTAGAAGTCCCACAGGTATACACACTCGTAGAAGTTATATCGTCCCAGGTTAGAATATAATCTAATTCTAAATTTAATGTGAGTTCTGTGAAAAAAACCTAAGTTCAAAACTACTTGAAAGGTGTCAGAGTGAGGACGGCGGCCAACAATGTTTAGCAAGTTGTACATGGTTCCTCTTAGTTGTTTCGAGATTCAGGTTTGTATAGTCCGCCGGCCTTTTTTGTTGTAACAATACCTCCGCAAATATCAGCTCTCTATCCCACTGCGGTATACCGACAACAGTCTTTCCTGCAACCATTATCATTTATCCATTAGCTGTTCTTTGGACGTTATCCCAGCATCAAGGCAGAACTTCACGTGCTAAGCAATTACCTGCTAAAAAGGTCCAGCCCTTCCAAGTAAGCCGCCTTGTCTTGGTTCGCAGTCACGGAATTCATCAGCTGAATCGCTGGGACATTAAAACCTAAGGTTTGTTGGACATTTGTCGTCTTAATGCTGTATCTTCGATAACTGCGAAGACTTGCGATAATCGGTTACACTTCGTTTTTGACGGCCGACCTTGCTCCCGTTTCAAGTACGCAAATTGGTTGTTGCTGGTTTAACTACACAATCACCGACAGACTGACAAGAAGCCTGTTCACTGGCCTACTCGATAATATGTGAAATTCTTGACGTTTTTCAACAACGATAAATTTCTCTAATAGCCACATCAAGTTGCCGTAATTCTCAACTCTTTCAGACTATTCTAATCTTTCTGAACCTCCTAATCGGTTTTCAGTTGAGTCAGATGACAGTGGAATGCAAAGTCGATTCTTTATAGAACAGTAACAAACTGAACTTTCCCTATCCAGTTACTTCACACCGATTTGGTGGCCTAACTGTCAACCAAACTTGTAGTGATTGGACATCCATTACGGTTACCTATTATCCCCAACATAAAGTCCACAGAGTTTGAACGGGAGGCATATTGACTCGCCATACTTAGGTTGAAAAAATATGTGTACACAAGTTCGGAGTTTAATAACTCAACACGATTCTGCCTAACCTACCTAACGCCCACATTAATCGTCTTCAGTCCATTTTATTCAAGTTATAGGCGAGTGAGGAAGTCGTAAGCCAGCTTGCACTTATTTTGGGCACAAGATTTTAAAACAATATTATTATTATTATGTACGTGACGTTCGTTGTCTAATCGATGACACTCCTCACTAGTTGGTTACCTTCTTGTCTATACTCTGTAGACAATGACTGTCTGGAAGTGACAACCAGACAACTACTGTTTCTTAAACCTAAGCGTGCAATCACTCAGTCACAAGCGTTTGACGTTGGTCAGGTGACTAGGCAACTAACGACCTCAGCCGGTAAAGTAAAGGAAACCAGATAGCTTCCCGCTGTGACTCAGTCCTATTACACGATTAGTTTAATATATTACAAAATATTCAGCCGTATATTTCAATCTTGTGACCAACTGTTTTATACCCGTAACTTTTGGTCTAAATCAGCATGTACCGTACACCTACATTTGACTTCCATGAGCACATGTATTCCCATATGAAACAAGAGGCAAAAGCCTCGGTCTGCTGAACGAACCACTGTCATACAGTGAACTAGTGAAATAACCATATCAGTTAATTCTTTTGTCAACTTTATATCATTTATGCATATGCATGCAGTTGTGTACAGTTTACTTTTGCATACAGTGATGAACAACTCAAATCAGCCTTACATTACACTGCTTGATAATGATGTGGCAAAATCAATCAAGGGAGATTTATTGTGTTATTTTGTACGAAAATCCAACCAGAGTGCGGGTTACTGTGGAGGTGCAAATAATACTAAAATGAAATTGGGCTACAGTGGGTGAAAACTAAACCAAAGATGAGCTCTAACAATGTCCAACCACAAGTGCGATAGTGTTCTAAAAAAAAACTGACAAAAACTGTCACTATCACGTGTAACTGGTATGCAATTTGAATCCACCAGCTCCCTACGACTTGTAGCGGTGATCGATCAAGAGTATACTGACAAACCGAAAAATTACTGACAGTTTCTAATGAGTTTGTCTTCAATTACTTTCCGTCCTCATCAGTCTGTTTGCCATTGGAGAATGCACGTTGAAAAAAATGATAGCAATTCAGCGTGTCAGTAGTAATCCAGTTTGTGTCCGACTGATTACGACCGGTTCAGTGAAATGCAAGGATTGCATATTAGAGTGATATAGTAGAACTATGAATGCACGAGCAGAATCGATAGTATAACCAGAGCATAGAGGGTGTCGAACGATGGCGGAAACGGATTGTTTGCTTGTTTCATTTTATTTGTCGTACTCCAGTAATACAGACATGTGAACCCATCTTGGAAGTTATTTTTTCACTTCAACGATCAAGCGTTCCCCAGTTCTGCTCATACAGCATGCTCGAAAGTTACGATCACATTAATAAAAATCATGTAATTTGACACAGACCCTCTGGTCTTTCTTAATCCATGAAATTGTTAATTTCTGGGTCCGACAGAGCAAACGGAGCCCAGATGGAATGAGTGTTCGCGTGACTGAATTAATTAATTTATGCGTTGATTGATGTCCGACACAAAAGAGTTCTATTCAGACTGTCTGTTTACACAATGAACCTTTTATAGTACCCGATGGAGTGTAGCACGGAAGCGATGAAGTCTAGATCCTCCGCTGGACTGGTTTGTGTACACATCCGTCTCACCACTGCTCTGTACACAGTATAGTTTTACGGAAAAACAAGACTCCATCACTTCCGTTCTACAAACCAGCGGTTATCGTAAAAGGTTCATAGAAGGATACAACGGAACAAAACCACTGTTGGGAGTGGTAGAGGTTGTTTGAAATGAGGACCAACACACAGCTATACTTCAAGGTTGTTTACAGTGGGCACCAAACAGCGGACGAGTTAACTATTACGATTAAACAAATATTCACCGTAGCGGAACTCCGGTTACATGTTCGAATGTAGAAGCTACCATTGTCTTCAATTAAAAGGGTTGAGGCTGATTAGGCTAACTCACCAGTTTAGTCGTGACTGTGGAGAAAATTATACGAACAGAACCGAGATGTGTCTGATCTTCAGAGTGAACAAACACGTGCCTGAGCAGCTATACAACTCTGTTTTGTCGGAAAACGACGATGTGGTTGAAACAAGCGAACAACCCGTTTCCGCAACTACTAGACACACTCAGTGTTTTGGCAATACTGTTGATTCATCTTGTACATTTGTAATCCCATTACGCTATTCTAATCCACAAATATTACGGTCCTTTTTTGCAGACGGAACCAATCAGCCCAAGCCGGCATTGTGTGCTCCCTCCTTCAGCATGTCCTTCACTTGTCGTTCAATTTCCGGCTGTAGGTGTACAGGAGTTCTTCTGGGGCCGAATGGTCGAAATCGGTCTGGCTTGATGGAGATTTCGTGTTCAATCCAGTCACAATAGCCATATGGATCCTGATCCGTAGTGAAGAGTTTTCGGAACTTGCGTATCACTTCATTCAACGACCGGTTGTCACAGGTTGGTATTGCTCTGTTCGCTTCAAGTTGTCCAAGTTGGGGTCTGCGTTTTCTCACCAATGGAACCACACCATACTTCGTTACGAGTTCATCATGCTTCAAATCAATCATGGCCTCAGCGCGGTCAAGAAAATCCGCCCCCAATATGGTCTGACGTGCGTCGGGGGAAACAACGAACGGTTGTTTGACTACGTGACCATTGATTCGGACATCGTACTCTGCCAAACCACTAACTTTCAGAGTGAACCCACCGACTGTTCGAACGACCATAGTACACGGCTGAACGATCTTTCCTGGCCTCGGCCCAATCAATGAAATCGCGGCCCCAGTGTCAATCAAACAACACTCCGAGCTACCATTGATTTCTAAACTAGCCTGAATTGCCGTTTTATCAACTGCCCCGATTACCGGATCTCCCTTCCCAAACAAAAGACAAGTATTGAAACGTTTATTTAAATGTGGTCGTTTCTTGCCAAGTGGGCAAACTCTTTGCCAGTGCCCACGTCTTCCGCATCTGTAGCAGACGTCATTCCGGTTATCCTCCTTCCTCACCTTCAAAGCCGCCACTTCCTGAGTCAACTTTTCCACTGCGCATCGAAGTTCGCTCAGTTCACTTTGTTCACCTGTCTTCAACTCGTTGACTGTCGGGGAGCTTTCTGCCAGCAGTTGTCGAGCCGCATCAGCCAGCTGTTCCAATGTCATCGGATGCGCAATGAGCGCAACTCTGAGCTGATCCCGGACTATTGGTGGCATTCCATCCAAGAACTGGTCCGTCAGCATGCGTTGCTCTGAATCCTCGTCCAAATGCGGCAGGGCTCTTGACAACGTTGCCCGCAGTGACAGGGCATACACAAGAGCGTCGCCTCCTGGTCCGAGCCGGGCGCCCCTGAACAGCCGCATTGCCTCCTGGCAGTCGGCAGGGCTGCCGAACCCGGCGATCAGCGCCTCCTTCGCGGCGGCCCACTCCAGCTTCGCGGGGCCCCTTCGTGCCGCCTCCAGCACCGCCTTCGCCCTGCCCTTGAGCAGCATCCGCAGGGCCGCCAGCTTCGCCCGGTCGGTCTTGACTCCGACCGCCTCCGCCACGTCCTCGAAGTCCTCCAGGAAACTCCGGACGTCCCCATCCTCGAACGGCTGCGGCCACGGGATCTTCATCCTCCGATCCTGGTCACGGCACCAAGTGTTGTGATCCAAAACGCGGATGGCACAAGGATTGTTTATTCGGGACAGCAACGCGTGGGTTATGCGTTTCAACAAGACAACAAACGAAAACACTAATTTGCATACGGTATTCGGCCCCGACCGCCACGGCTGACCACAGACGTCAACGCTCAGTTCGTTTACGTTCCCTTACGTACCAAGAGTCATTTCATGCAATGCCGCACTCCAATAATTCTTCCTGTATTTTTCCTGCAACTATTCTGGTGCCAAAATATATGCTCTGGTTCCACTACTGAATTACAGTGGTGTGAGTAGTATAGCATGATCGCTCCTACTCACTACACTAGTTCGCCTTTATTTCACTGGAAAGCATTCGGTTAATTTACAGAATTAACCAACGTTATAAAGCCATTTACTATGAGGTGTCAGTAGGTGGTTCATTCGCATAGTTTGCATATATAAAACAACCAGGTTACTGTGTAGCGACAAACAACATTGACTCTTACGGAGTTGACTGTCCAATCAAAATAAGTGTAAGAGAAGGCATTAACTGGTTCAACTTAAAAGGGCTCGGGTTGTTTTCTCACCTTATGAGTGTAAAGTGTTGGACAATGCCAGTTGGTCAACATTGTCTGCGTAATAGCCAGTGATGTCGGATTTCAAGTGGGCACCAGTACAGGCGGACAGATGGA
>LOND01000269.1:57287-69269 GCA_014220965.1 Paragonimus kellicotti
AAAAGAAATCCAAGACCATAAACATACAAGCTATGATGTTGTCCACTTACCATGGCAGTTTCAGAGTGATGATCACGTCAGTCTGTTGACAGAGCAGTGATTACCATCTGAGACTAACAATAGTCTGAGCGAACTGAAGCAGTCTTCCATCGACAGTCAAGTAAATGACTTCTAAAACGTCAAGTATGATAACCTTAGATCCGAAAGTCAGTAAGTGATATGTGATCGAGGATACTGGCTATTCGTTTCGAACTGGTGGTATAAAACCAGTTGCCAGAATCTATTTCATCTCAAGTTCAAACAAAACCGGAGCAGACTCAAATGTTCTCATGGACAACTACCGTTCCGTCCTGTCCAGATGGAAAGTCTGGTATTCATACTGAAAACTGGAAACTGCAGACGTTTGGATTATGAAAGTAGTGGCCCTTTCAACGAAGAGAGTGGTATTCGGTTGGTTAAATACACCGTCGTAAGAGAGGCCGACTGACGGTCGACTGCAATAGCTGAAGGAGTAATTGGATTTGCCTTCACCCTGAACGATGCACGGCGATAAATGCATCATTGAAGGTAGCAACTGATTCAAAATACTTACCTGCACTGTAGGAAGTAAGCAATGGTGTCATACTCAATAAGCTAAATTTCAAAGGGCAATGCACTTTTCTTTGCCATTATTGTGTTGTAATTCACTTGACACTGTAGCGGACCAAATACACGTTTTTAGCCATTTCAGTCCCTACGACGAGCACTATTTAGACCACGTTGTCTAGGCGAAAAAAGTCCAAATAATGCGTTTGGCACACACCGCAATATAATTACATGGTCACTCAATAAACCATAAATAATTCTGCAACATAAAACTCCTAAAATCGCGGTAACGGATATCTCTAAATGTCGTCACAGTGTCGTTTTCGAAAGCGACTTCTTCTCATCATGCGAGACAGGTCCACTAGTGTAACCAAATGGCGTTGACCCATGGTGTACATGAGGTATAAAGTTCACCAGCGGTTAACATCCTGATAGGTACGTGAGATATGTCATATCTCTTCTTGTAAACCGATAATGCGAAGGGATCGTCAATCAACTGAGATTAATTTAGTCAATGAGAGATACAGCAGTGAATGAATTTGAAGCGGATACATTTTTTTGTCATGGAATTGAATAGGTACCTCCGGAAGATGGCTAAACGACAAGCTATACCATTCTTGATTTTTGGATAGGTGCACCTCGAAGAGAAAACAAACATGAGAATGGTGATTAACCGAAAAATACATATACCGTACCAATCATGATTACATGTTTGCTTTGGAGGTTCACCGTTTCCCACTCACACTGATCAGGTTTCCTTAAAACACCCTGTTGGCTATGATTTGTCAAGTTGGGCAACTGAAAAACGCAACACAAGCTGGCAAGGTCATCATCTTGCCGGTGACCAATGATCCATAAACGCGCACATATACCAACTGTGTATGTGGGTAATGCTGACTTAACTCTTGTTGTGTCAGAATCAACAACAAACGATGTATTTCCACATTTCATTGAAGGTCTTACACCGCAACGGAACTGCAACCGGACCGTGGCATCCCAGTCCTAGATACTATGATAAAGAAACGTGAGGATGGTCCTTTATCCAGGATGTTTTATTACAGGCCCTGATAAGCTGGGCGTTATTTGCATCCCACTGAAGTATGTACTGATATGACACGAACGTTATCTGAGTAAGCTGAATAGCTATTGAAGATTCGTTTGAAACGAGCCGAGCTTACTGCAGGCCGCCCTGGTAAGCTACGGACACCCCCTACAAAGTTCACTGAGAAGTATTTCAGTTTAATGGTAGTAAGTATTTGCTCGATATCGGTTACGCGTGAACGTATCTATCGTTCCTGTTCGTTTAAAGGTCGTGTGGTTTTGCTGTGATCAGTTTTTTTCTTAACAAGGTCAAATAATGCAAGACGCAGTTTTTAATCAGGTATACAGCAAGCGCAACTTTGACTTGGTCAGTAAGTGGGAAACATTAATTAGAGGTTGACCGCGGAAGACCTTGTTCATCAACGAAGATCTTTCATGTGCATACTTCTAGAATACACAATCCGTTTACAACCGCTTCAGTCGTTGAGAACAGCACATTTTGCTTGACCTGGGTTAGTTCACTAGAATTGTGTAGACAACAGCAAATAACTCAACCGTGGTTCTTACCTGCTAAGTGGACGAAAGTCCCTCTTATCTCGGGTTTTTTAACTTGGTTCTTAACCAAGCTATCGGCGTTCTGTATATCTTTTGCAAAATTGTCTTGAAATCAGCCAGGTATACTGCACAAGAGATAATCACGTACACATGGGTGCTTTCAGCATCGACGAGTGACTTGTTTTTCGGGTTCATTGAAATTGGGGGTTTCGACCTGTCTCGGAAATTCTAATAACAGGCTTTTGATGTTAGTTAACAGAAGGTAATTATGTCGCCTATCGAGAGGAATGGTCAACTTGATCACTGTTCACAAGTAAAATTATCTGAACATCTAGATATGAACATTCAGCCATGTCTAATGTGCGATCAACAGTGGTTACCTCATGAAAGCAGGACCGCAGTTCTAGTCTCAGCCCAGGCAAGTATATGCACCACTGACAAGATCTAAACCGAGTGAATTTCGAGTCTGATGTTTCTTTTCGAGAAAGAGAGCTGGAAAGTCTAGCTGCATGCAAAAGCTGTGATTAGCTCTGGTTGAGGTTCAACTCGAAATATAAGTCAACATGTAGCAAACCATTAACACTGAGCAGTTGTTGGGATTGTTAGAAAAATTGCGTCCTAGTGGCGGTTGAGCAGGTCTGTGACTGCCTGGCCTTTATAAGGAGAATTGATAAGACTGGCCTGCTCCACGGTCACCATTTGGTGTTCCGTTGTCATAATTATCGAATTTTTCCAGAGAAATCTGTCTGAACAGTCGCTTTCTTGAAGCGTGTTGAATGGAACATGTTATTCCTAAATAATGCCAATCTACCGAGCATTTCACTCCAACGCCGGGTCAATAAACTAGATACTGCTGTAGTGAGTAGGAGCGATCATGCTATACTACTCACACCACTGTAATTCAGTAGTGGAACCAGAGCATATATTTTGGCACCAGAATAATTGCAGGAAAAATACAGGAAGAATTATTGGAGTTTGGCATTGCATGAAATGACTCTTGGTACGTAAGGGAACGTAAAGGAACTGAGCGTTGACGTCTGTGGCAGCCGTGGCGGTCGGGGCCGATACCGTATGCAAATTAGTGTTTTTGCTTGTTGTCTTGTTGAGACGCATAAGCCATGCGTTGCTGTCCCGAATAAACAATCCTTGTGCCATCCGCGTTTTGGGTCGCAACACTTGGTGCCGTGACCAGGATTGGAGGATGAAGATCCGTGGCGCAGCCGTTCGGAGGATGGGACTCCGGAGCATCCTGGAGACTTCGGACGTGCGGAGGCGGTCGAGTGAAGACCGACGAGCGAAGCTGGCGGCCCTGCGGATGCTGCTCAAGGGCAGGGCGAAGGCGGTGCTGGAGGCGGCACGAAGGGGCCCCGCGAAGCTGGAGTGGGCCGCCGCGAAGGAGGCGCTGATCGCCGGGTTCGGCAGCCCTGCCGACTGCCAGGAGGCAATGCGGCTGTTCAGGGGCGCCCGGCTCGGACCAGGAGGCGACGCTCTCGTGTATGCCCTGTCATTGCGGGCAACGTTGTCAAGAGCCCTGCCACATTTGGACGAGGATTCAGAACAACGCATGCTGACGGACCAGTTCTTGGATGGAATGCCACCAATAGTCCGGGATCAGCTCAGAGTTGCGCTCATTGCGCATCCGATGACATTGGAACAGCTGGCTGATGCGGCTCGACAACTGCTGGCAGAAAGCTCCCCGACAGTCAACGAGTTGAAGACAGGTGAACAAAGTGAACTGAGCGAACTTCGATGTGCAGTGGAAAAGTTGACTCAAGAAGTGTGGCGGCTTTGAAGGTGATGAAGGAGGATAACCGGAATGACGTCTGCTACAGATGCGGAAGACGTGGGCACTGGCAAAGAGTTTGCCCACTTGGCAAGAAACGACATCTAAAAAACTGTTTCATACTTGTCTTTTGTTTGGGAAGGGAGATCCGGTAATCGGGGCAGTTGATAAAACGGCAATTCAGGCTAGTTTAGAAATCAATGGTAGCTCGGAGTGTTGTTTGATTGACACTGGGGCCGCGATTTCATTGATTGGGCCGAGGCCAGGAAAGATCGTTCAGCCGTGTACTATGGTCGTTCGAACAGTCGGTGGGTTCACTCTGAAAGTTAGTGGTTTGGCAGAGTACGATGTCCGAATCAATGGTCACGTAGTCAAACAACCGTTCGTTGTTTCCCCCGACGCACGTCAGACCATATTGGGGGCGGATTTTCTTGACCGCGCTGAGGCCATGATTGATTTGAAGCATGATGACTCGCAAACGAAAGTTAGGTGGTTCCACTGGTGAGAAACGCAGACCCCAACCTTGGACAAACTCGAAGCGAACAAGCAGGATGACAACCTGTTGACAACCGGTCGTGAATGAAGTGATACGCAAGTTCCGAAAACTCTTCACTACGGATCAGGATCCATATGGCTATTGTGACTGGATTGAACACGAAATATCCATCAAGCCAGACCGATTTCGACCATTCGGCCCCAGGAGAACTCCTGTACACCTACAGCCGGAAATTGAACGACAAGTGAAGGACATGCTGAAGGAGGAAATCATTGAGGAAGCTGATAGCCCGTTCAATTCCCCCGTCTTGTTGGTTAGGAAGCCCAATGGTAAATTTCGATTTTGTGTCGACTTCAGACGGCTCAATGAGATTACGGTCAATAAAGTCGTAGCAGTCCCAGCGGTGGCAGAGATTTTCGATAAGCTACAGAACGCCAGGATATTTACAGTGTTAGACCTGCGGTCCGGATATTGGCAGGTTCCAATCAAGCAATCGGACCGAGATAAAACGGCGTTCACAGTGGGAGAAAAGCAATATCGTTTCAAACGTATGCCGTTCGGACTGTCAGGTGCCCCGTTCACGTTCAGACGGCTGATGCTGAAGGTTCTAGACGGATTGAACAATACTGTTGTCTATGAGACGATTTAGTTATCATACAGCGTGCGGATGATGAGTCGAACATACAGCACACGGTTTCACGTGTGCAAAGATTGAAAACCGAGCCTACGCTCAAACAGTCCAAAGTCGCAACTGGCGAAACGAACGGTAGTACTGCTCGGTCACAAGGTCGGACAGGGTGAGGTCCAGCCACTGCCCGAGAAACTGCTCGCGATCGAGGCCGTCCCGGTGCCAACATCGAAGAGGACGTTGCGACAGTTTCTCGGTCGCGTCGGGTTCTACAGCCGTTTCATTAAAAACTTCAATGAACTCGCCAGTCCATTATACGAAATCCTGAAGAAGATTGTCAATTTCACTGGACAGAGGAAGCCAATCAATCGTTTAATGAGATCCAACAACTGATGAAGAAGGGACAACTGACTCTAAAATTGCCAATGGCCGGACAGAGCTTCGTTGTCGCAACGGATGCGAGCGATGTAGGAATCGGGGCTGTACTGAAGCAGGAGGGCGGTGTGGTGGAATATGCCAGTCGGTTGTTAACTCCTGCCGAACGAAATTACTCAACGACAGAGAAGGAGTGTTTAGCGATCGTATGGGCTTTGGAAAAATGGAGGCCGTATTTGCTCGGCCGACGTTTTCAGGTGGAGACCGACCACAAACCGTTGGAGTGGATTAAATCGGCGAAGGACCCCCGAGGAAAGCTAGCTCGTTGGGCGTTGCGACTACAGGAGTACGACTTCGCAATTCGCCATGTAGCTGGGAAGAGAATTACGTTCCAGACTTGCTGTCCCGAACGCAACACATGGATGAAGTTCAAAAGGACATGGTTGGAGTTAATAGCATCGAACTGGAGAGCGATCCCGGAAAGCTACAAACGGCACAGAGGATGGATACGGCTATCCGCACAGTGATTGATCACCTTCTGTTGGGAGAACAACTGCCAGAAGACGAGAGGAATCCGGAGGTAAAAGCTTTCAGAATGCACTGGTCAGAGTTGCGGTTGAATAGTGCCGGAATTTTAATGCGTCAACTGCGGGATGGAATAAGCGTGCCTGTTATACCGACGGAGTTGAGAGAGACGATTGTGAAGGAATGTCATCAGCTGGCTCATACGGGATGTCACCGAACCTACGAAATGTTGAAGCAAAGGGCATACTGGCCTGGAATGAAGGATGATGTCAACAGTTATGTGCGGGCGTGCCAGCAATGTCAGCTACTGAAGAGCAGTAACTGCCCCGGTCAGTATCCCACACAACCAATTCCGGTCAGTGAAATTGGGGAACTATGGTCGGTGGATGTGATGGGTCCCTTTCCACTAACCACATTCCGGGAATCAGTACATCATAGTCATGACGGAACATTTCACAAGATGGATCGAAGCAGCCGCGATACCCGATCAGCGTGCAAGCACTGTGTGCAAGGCGGTGATGGAACACATCGTTGCAGACCATGGAATACCGCGAAGCATACTGACGGATCAAGGTCCCTGCTTCGAAAGTGAAGAGTTTCGGAACTGTTTGGAGCGCTTGGGAATCAAAAAAATTCGGACGACGCCATATCATCCCCAATCAAATGGACTGACGGAAAGAAACAATCGCACAATCAAGGAGTGGTTGGCGGCGAAAGGAGGGAACTGGGAGGAAGCACTACCATTCATTCTGTTGGCCCACCGCTGTTCGCCTCAAGCGACAACGAAGAAGTCGGCGTTCGAACTAATGTACGGGCGTGTACCACGCCTGCCAGTCGATCAAGAGATTGGTTTATGGGGAGACCAACGTATGAACACGCGTGAATTAACAGAAGCGCGGAGGGTGGCCAACCAAAACTTGACGAACGCACAAGAATTTTCCAAGGAGCAGTCAACTGCAAGGTTATCGGGTCGGGGTGCAATGTTTGAAATTGGTTCGAAAGTTAAGTACAGAGACCGGCGGAGTCCAGGCGCAACGGGGCCAGGATCTAGGAAGTTCCTGGCAAAATGGAGGGACCGTATGTAGTAGTGGACCGCCGTGGTCCAGTGTATCTGATTAAGAATGAGAAGACTCAACATCGGGTGCACGGAAGCCAGCTGTGTAAATGGTATGACAGTCCGATCAGAAGAGAATGCACACCTGGAGCCGCGACGTCCCCGAAGCCGGTACGGAGATCGTCGAGAGAACGGAGAGAACCTGAAAGGCTTTTGCTGCGAACTGGAACAATCTTTGCGGGGGGAGGAGTGTAGTGAGTAGGAGCGATCATGCTATACTACTCACACCACTGTAATTCAGTAGTGGAACCAGAGCATATATTTTGGCACCAGAATAATTGCAGGAAAATACAGGAAGAATTATTGGAGTTTGGCATTGCATGAAATGACTCTTGGTACGTAAGGGAACGTAAAGAACTGAGCGTTGACGTCTGTGGCCAGCCGTGGCGGTCGGGGCCGAATACCGTATGCAAATTAGTGTTTTTGTTGTTGTCTTGTTGAGACGCATAAGCCATGCGTTGCTGTCCCGAATAAACAATCCTTGTGCCATCCGCGTTCTTGGCTCACAACACTACTATTCTGTGAACTTTTTATAAAACTACTCAACTTGACGCGGATTTGCGGTACACAAAGGACGTTAGCTCGCCGTTAGACCGCCTGATTAAACTGATGTCACGAAAAGAGAGAGACGTTTTTTAACTTGATCTCCGATGTGAACTGAACGGAATGGGGGATTGGTTGAAGGGTGCAACAAAAGCGGTTGACATCTGCTTTGAAGACGGTTGCAGACAAACTGTCAGTATATCTGACCATAACAGAGTACAATCCATTAAAGATTCTAGCCTTCCGATTTCGATTTTATCCCAAAAATAACGGCAATTTATTAGCCCACTATGGATCTAGCTATTTGGTACTACTGCTTGGCACCCAGCATCAAATACGCCACATAACAATATCCTTTTAAGGACACTTTTGGATGCTGATACTAAAGTCGGACCTCTCGTTATCGTCGTAGATGTGAGCAATAGATTCAATAGAAAGCACGTTTGTATTCGGCGAAGTTTCATCCAGTAGGCTAGACTTGTCAACGATTGGCCCCGGTGAACAATTCTGCCTATGACTTTTCAATAGCAAATCCAGGAGTTGAATCACAACCTGTGGCCTCATGGCGGTCGACTAAATTCTGAGTGATCCATTTGAAAGCTTTATCAGTATTAAATCGCAGGTTTGCTTAAGCGTTGCTAACATTTACCGTACGTCAAATTCTGAAACAAATTGGACAACATTGCTGTGTTGATGAGGCTTTTTTAAAACAAAATGAATAAATAGTTAACGAAAAACATCTAGCAGGTTGCTTTTTCGATTTAAAAACCGTGATCGTGCATTCCTCAACGAAATAACTGTTGACCGATGTGTTCAGGCTTTGACAAGGGCATACACGTCTGCGTAACAAATTTACTTCCAGGATTTAACGAACGCCAAACGCCTGCGACGTCCAAGTTTACTCACTTATATTGACAGTTCGCCAAACCTTCTTAGAAGCATACCTCGTGAGTTATTTTAGAAAACACACTTTATATTCTTGTTAAAAGAAAACTGCGGTTGAACTAACTGTAACTCGCCAAAGTTGTTTTATTTCTTTGGAGAGTAACACTCTTCACTCACCAACGTGTGTTTTGTGATGAAAATGCAATCTGCAAAACTTTGTTTGTGTATGTGAGCAGTGAGTGTCATTATACAACCCACTCCATTTTCTCTCTTCAGGTGACAATTCTACCTGATGGCCGCATGGATACACAAGAGCAATGACTCATCTCACATCTGAAATAGTGAGGAAGGAGGCAGTAACGCAATCACCAATCCGTCTAACATATTTTACCAGTGCATTCCACAACACAAAATTACTGAGAGTTGAGGAACTGTTTGCACCAAAAAGGTCCACCAAACGTTAACTGATTGCATCCACACGAAATAGTATTGGGATATTTCCAAAAAACTCTTCATGCACTGTTATTGTCACTGACTGACTAGCTTATCGTCAATCCCTTCATGTCGCTGACGTGCTAGTTTGTCTTGCACACCAAACTTTGTTGCCCATGGACAGCAGATGCAAAGCAAACTGCTTTTATTTTCTAGCTCACAGCTGCAGCAATACAGAAATACTCCCCTTAACAGCTGCGCTTCCTTTCGTTCATAGGCTGAGATCGATCGGCCGTGTTGTTACGAGCGAAACGATGCGTAACATTTGAGTAAAGTAATTCACATAACTTCCTGGAACCCAGGATAAATGATGGAACTACAACATACAGCTTTGTCACTGGGTTGTGGATTCGATTTTCCGACTTGGGTGGTGTCGTTGAGACCCAAATAGGCGAGACGGCTGTACGTTACTTCGGTGGTGGTCAGGGGACCAACTGATTGCAAAATAAGGTTACTTTTCTTGTTTGTTTTTCAAGACGCATGACGTTCAGCCTTCGTCAATAAGCCTGGTAAATATTCTTTTTCTTCGTTTCCTGTTTACTTGTCTGAGTGTTCAAACGTTTTCCTCACTTGTTACGGCTTCGTACATCATCCGAGATGTAGGATTTTTCCCGTTTCAATGCTTTATGTGGATTTCAAAAGAACGCATTTCTAGTGAAATATACAGATAATGTTGATTATGGTGTTCAACATTCGGAGATACCTTTCTCCCTCATCCTGTAAAATAGCCATACCACTTTCGTAGACCGGATTAATATACTGTTCTAAAAAATTAATACTTCCAGATACGTTGATGTATTGTTGCCATCTCCTAAAGAAAGAACATTTTAGCAGTTTTCACGAATCGCAAGTTAAAAACAAATCCTCTCCCATTTTTTAATGAACGAAATATTTACCAGTCATAATAACACATCGGTTTTATTGAGCTGTTTATGTTGGCAGAAGTAGAAGATTGGGTGAACATTAATATGGCACAATTCTGAGGTTACTTTTATAGTAGAGAAAATTTATTGACCTGACGGTAAGCCATGACAGCTTGGGTGCTTGGGTGAAATACCTTCATGTACACACACCCCGGCTTCATAACCCAGTTCCAAAAGTTTTTGAGGCTGCCACGGTGCGATATTTCACACATTTGTTGTAAACAAGTGTGACGCAGTAGAAGAGCTAAAAATCAATATCTACATTGACTCGGTGACCAAAGTCAACCAGACGGGCCAACATATTGACACAGACCCTACACCACAATTCGGTCTTCAGGCGGGCAAAGTTGCGTTTGCTTATTCTTTTCGATAAACGTCTTATTGTGCGATCGATTTATCTTAATTATCAGAACAATGAAATGAGCGGATGCAAAATGAGGTAGCACCACTAGACAGTATGTCTCTGAGGTGACAATACAGTATCAACTGGAAGGTGAAAGATGTTTTTCTGTGCACCATGAAACGTGTGCTCAAGGCCGTGTCGATACACCCGCGACCTCATCGTCATGGGGAAGGGTCTGCAGACCAGCGCTTGCCTGACAAACGTCCACGCTTCGTTGACCCTGGCTGACGCTTGTTTTGGATTACGGATTTAGCGAGTTACACATTGGTATGGTGCGTTTATGACAATAGTTTGGATTTTAAACCTTGGGATTCATCACTGCACACTGTGTAAATTCGATTGACTATGCGTTGTGTCAACTTGTTGTTGTGAGCCCAAGTCCAAGTTCGCTTCTGGTACACGCCACCTGAAGCGACATATGTCGATATTTCCATAGAAGGTAGCTAGTTCCATTGTGTCATACAGGCAGTAGGAGTCAGTAATAATCCAGTGAAGGCTGGCCTTCAGACTACTATTGCTGAACAGTAATACTGAGAACAGGTGAAACCAACCTTTCAAATTATGGTACCAAATCTTATGTTAACAATTGTGGACTGCATGATACCACAATTTTTTCATATGTCGAATCAGATACAGCCATATTATAGTCTTAAGGATCTTCATTATGTCACGTAGTCTGGGTGAGCCTGTTGGTTATATCTATTCAGGCACTGACGCATTGTTTGATCCGTTCTTCTTAGGAAGCTTAGGAAGCTAGAAGTGCATTCGCAATTTATCCGCTATTTTTCCCTCTATAATATCTAGTCCCGGTTTTTCACCAAGTCATCTCGTTTAGGCACTTCTGTTCATTTACTAAAGCTATTCCAGCGTCAGATCTGATAAGTAGGATAGCGTAATATTTCCGTAAACGCTTTAATACTTCCATGTAACCTACCCAACTTGTCAGTTTATCAACAGTTCTGGGTGCCACATTTTGTATTCACGGTCTTATGTCCTTTTCAGTCAACTTTTTTGTCTTATATATACTCAGGTACACTCCCATTAGCGATGTTGCTCTCCGGGAGTGTTTCCTGACGTTTGACTAAACACACCAGACTCTTTCTACGTCCACAAAGCAGTTGACTGGCGTGACAACAATTCTCCGGATCCCTATCACCATTTTCACTGTCTTAAACATTTTGACGCCTATGGATCACTTACCTCCCAAACGTCGTAAGATTCTCAATAAACCCTATTCTGATCCTCTCAATACACGTTCACATTTTCAAGCAGGTGTAATTATACATCCATGTGTGAACCCACCCGTGCCTTTAATTACTGTTAGTTACTTGGTTTCTTAGTACCACTGACAATTTTGTATAACTAATATAAAATTCAACTACTAGCTTCTGTTTTAAATGCTGAAGGCAGAGCTATGTGAATTCTGAGATGTATGGTGAAAATTCTGAAAGCAAGGTAATTAGAGTAAGCGTTAATTTGAGATCTTCATAAATGTCGTCACAATAGTCTAGCTAGTCCTCACATGCAGAAATTTGTAGCGGCTTTTTATAGACGTGTGGTCAAATATAAGTTCTTCTTGTAACGCGCAGTCATCTCCAACTTATGATGAGTTCAGTCTAAACAAGATAGACTAT
>LOND01000269.1:75554-98716 GCA_014220965.1 Paragonimus kellicotti
CACGTGAACAACCTGACTGTCAAACAACGAATCTTCAGGGATGATATTGTAATCACCTCCACATTCACTGATAATTATCATCGTTGATGTTGTTAGGCTGACTATGTTCTTCGTGTGCCATCTCACTGACTGTTTGTAGAACACGGAATCTGCCGGAAAAGATAGCATGACAACTAGACATAATACCTATGACACTGAATCTACCCTCTTTCTGCTCAAGGCTGAGGGTCCAAATATACATGAACTATGTGACTCAAGACTATCAGATATAACACAAAACAGTACACAATGGTTTCCGTCGGATATGCTGACCCGGTGTTTTTCTTTCTTACTTGCAGACTATGTGGTTCCTTGTCCTCTACTACGTCATGCGTTCTGTCATGTATCCGTGCTTCGCAATTCGAACGAGCTGAGTTCAATCAAATATAGGTATGTTTCCGCTGGATTGTTGGTTTTATGAATGGGTAGCATCGAAGGACATTCGTATAATCAACATATGCATCTATTTCCCATTGTTACCACCTAAACAGCAAAACTATGTGAATTTGCCTGCCCTAAAGTTCATAGAGAATTTTTGCGGAATTTATGTGGTACCGTTGATCACTGACTGACGAATTATGTCGAAACCTGCAAAAACATCCCTTGTTGAATGCTTTCGACTTCAAGATTTGCACGTCTTTCTCCAGAAAGCGAATTACAAGTCAACGACTATTCTCCTATCAACCCATGAACTTGTCATCTTTGTAAGCGTTCAATGTCTCGGTGGGAAATTCGAACACTCAGAATCAAACTTTCTACTAAACTCCATGGGTTTTTATAAGTTACAAAATTTTGTTACAGAATTTTTATTCACGTATATTTCTGTACGCTGCCATTTGTGACATGTATGTAATTTTATTCACGTTGTTTACCTTTTGATTAAGAGTAAGTTTCGCGCTAATAAGTAGTGACTCCTTTAGTGGCAAAATCCTCCTGCCTAATTACTGTTCCCTTTACTCGCAGTAGCTACTTACATTCTGACAGTTATACCTCAGGTGCTGTTATTTTGGGGGTTTCATGCTATAATATCGGTTGTGTCCGACCCACATAGCAGCTTTGGTAAAAAAAGCGGACCATCACATCATCTCTTCTTTGGTGTTCAACGGCGCGCCATATTAGAACTACATGAAGGAGATAACAAACTAACTTGATCGTCCGTAAATTTCACGAAATCCAAGAGCCCTCATGAATTAAAATGGACATAGCCCTAAAGTTGAATGACGTTGCTTTTCTGTCCCCACCTATTTGGCATGTATTGAATCGCGGTCTATTTGCCCTAACCTACAGGTGTTAGCCAGCAAAGAATAAACTGGTGGTTGCTGCTCATCAGTAATCGCAGTAATTGGCAACACATTTAGAATGCAACTGAGATGCACCAAAAGGCCAAATTTTTTTCTTCACACCTAACGATCGAAAGATGTGCATAACATGCCTGATTTTTAATATCTACAAAATCTACTACCAGATGTTTGGTTTCCATGCACGTGTACCGGTAAAATGAATGTACACCACATTTTTTCCGTTCGCACTTGGCTGGATATGAAATTCTTATATCGGATGGATTTGAAGTTGACGCCATACTTGGTTGCTTCTGAGATCGGCTAATTTGGAGCTCAGGGCTATATTTACAGTTCGTTTAACGATGATCAGGCGAATTCGGAAACAGTCGTTCAGCCGAACTTAAACTTCGGAGCTTTAGGTTTATATCATAACTGGTCGTGATCTGACGCTCTTTCATGCAAATCGCCAGAAGAGTGAAGTAGTCAACGCGTAGCATTCTTAGATTTAAAGAGATCAGAACAACTTGTTACACCTTTCTGTTATTCATTCCCTGATCTACCTTCTTGTTCAGTTGTCTGGAACTCCACCGTGTGGCAAAACTATTTCTACTCTACCTCAATCAAGAGTTTACCAGGCAATTTGTGACTACCAACAAACTACGTATTGGTGGTGATTAGACCGAACGTGCCACATACGATCAGTCATATTCATACTCTACCTATCGCTGACCCCAAAGTCATACACCCCAGGCCCCGCCAACCTGTCCACTGAATCGATTCTTATAAAACTCTATCCCTCAGCCTCTCAGGTAGGCCGAATTCAACATAAACTTCGGATCCAGTGGTTTCGTTTGTAAAGAACGTTGTCGAGCTTATCACTTTCGTGAACTCCGGAGTGCACGAGGCAGTGCGTCCTAGCATTGAAACGTCAGTCGGACTGCAGACACTGATCATCATATGAGACTTACTAGATATGTTTCAATTATATACTTCCGACTGGTTATCAGAGACAGACCTATCAAGTAGACATTTTTTCCACCGTCTGTCGATCTGTAGGAGTAGCGAACGATTACTCGTGAATGCCTCTGAAATGTGGACGTCTTAATGTCCAGTTGAGGCCAAGTCGAGACGTGCGCACTGCGCAGGTAATCTGAAGCGGATGACAAGGGCAAACAAACTGCGCTCAGTCACCCGAGTGTAGATGAGAAACCAACATTCCAGTGAAAAATGGACTCAGTGGCATCTGATTCCGAACAGCTACCGCGTTTGTAGAACCACCCTTAAAACGCTGGATTGGTAATAATGACCTTCCGGGATTGGCTGTGTGATTTGAACTGATGAATGATAACCCAATGACAAAGGATAGTTTGATTTACGGACAATGTTAATCAAAACAACCGGAAGCGTTTAAACATTTCGTTGATGTCCTTGCCTCTGAAGTGTATTTTTGAGATACAGCAGATGAATCAAGGAACTATATGATCTTTAAAGTGCAAATTCCGGATGCTGCTTCTCGAATATGTCGTGGCTCAGATAGATGTGGACGTCGCACGCGAGATTACAAGGGAGTTTCACGCCTTTTATGCGTTGTCTTTGATTAAGCATGCTTACTTTGGTGTGCACGCGGATAATCCGGTCAACGATGTTATTGTTGTAGTGACAAAGAACGCATCGAGTTATATGATAAAGTTTGAGATTTCTCTTGTGCTTCTGTCGAAAAGACTCATCGACTGTAGTAATGAGTTCAGCTGCATTGTGACAACAGAATTGTCTGAGACAAATCTTGAAGGGTAGTAGAAAATTTATTGTTTCCTTGTAGCTGAACCGTCCAAAATTAACGTTTGACATTTTGATACACTCACCAGACCTGTTTGGTTGTGTTTAGAAATGTAGGCATCCCATGAATTAACGAGGACTACGTCCGGCTAGGCTCACAGCGATGGCAGTGATAAGGTGGCCGAAGTCTTTAAATTATGCATGCCGAACGCTTCCTACAATACAGCCCTCCGTGGGTGTTACGTTGGGTGTGTTTCTACGCACAAGTACCGCAAATACATTATTCGTGCTATACCAAGGACTCCAGTAGTCGTGATCCGACTGTGTTCCATCGACAATTCTTGAGATGGACTGTGGGGCTCAACAGGTTAGTGATGAATGTTGGTCAGTGTCAGTAGTCATACATAGCTAACTCAAAATGTTAACGAATTATCGAGTGTTAGATTGTGCTAACCATGTTGGATGAGTGAGGCCTCAGTAATCAATAAAACCCGTGAATACCGTGAAATGACAGTCTCTTTGGATGATAGAAGTACCGAACAACGACTGGTTGATTAATATCACACATGCCAACAGTGTATCATTCCAGATACGCAGTAAACTACTTCTAAGTCAAAGAAATCGTCGTGATACTTCACAAGGAACTCAAATTAACATTCTGTTTGTCACCACAATTAAACACCTTCGCTTTTCGCATAACGTTTTAAAATTATCTCACACAAGCATCAATGGTATACGGATAGGAACTCACAATTTCTGAACACCATGGGTCCATATTGGATTAATTTTGCTTGAGGTGTGAAATGTGCGAAAAAACATCTTAGGTACACATCGGTTAAAAATTCACGGGTTGAAACACATGAAGTTTTACCATACTTTACTTGGTACAATTCTGCTAAATATCAGAGGGAATAACAACAACCAAAGCTGGGAATCCTGCCAAATTCATGACGTTCATTATTAATGTCAACGGCAACCACAGACAAATAATTTTGACCTAAGATGGACGACAAAAGACTGGAAAACTCTTCACTGAATAGATCAGCAACGATTTCTGCTCCCGAAGTGGGTAAGGAAACAGGTCACACAAACGCATGACGTCAAGGTCGCACGTAGAAGCGAATAGCGTGCACCGTCCACCCAATGTCATATTCTAATGACACAATACCAGTGGGATTATACAACGGTATTTCGTGTTATCTATTCAACGATATAGTCGATCCCTACGTCATGCTGTAGCTACTGCCATTCGAAAGTTCAAACCCGTTTCGTGCTTACAGAAACAACTGTCTGCAAGGCTGTTGCTACCATCGTACTTACAACTATTGTAAATCCTGACATTTGGTTTCCTCTGATATCTCGTTTGCTTCCCCATATTGACGTATTAATGGTCTGTAGTATGTACCCATAAAGTTGCAGCGAAACTTGTCCGGACATAAGTTGTGCAATATCAGCCTATCGTCTTTTTTATTCAGATTTCTGTTCCGTCATATACCGGTGGATTTCCTAATATGACTCGTAATTAGTGTCATTGGAACCCACCGACGTCGGGAAATACTTCGCAGTCAGTTAACTCCAGTTAGTTCAGTTTTGATTTTTAGCACACTACACATCTGGAGGTTTTCAATCCTGCGTTCAAAGCCACCGCTGCATATAAATGCAATAGCCCGGCTGATCAAAATGGTCAATCTATATCTAAGTCTGGCTTTACTAATAAAACGAAGCTGTGTGATCTGAAGATCTTGACAGTAATGTCAAGGCAAGTGTTGTTGTTGTTGTTGTGGCAAATTCTCGTTGTATAAAAGTTAGAGGATGCACAGCGATCTTTATGGGTAATTTGCCTTGACGACAATCGACTTCAATAAAAATAACCGATCCGTCGTAGCATTTAGGCTAAACATTTTTGAGATGTGAGATCACTAAAAATGCGTTCATTTATTTTAAACACCTCAGTCTAGAACGTGTATAGAAGTCCACATGTTCTGGCACACCAAACTAGAAGTTTTATTTACCAACTCAGTCAAAGCATCACTCAAAAACACCCGCAACAATATATAAAATTGTGAAACGAAAACGATGTCAGATTGGTTAGTCTGCATTCGCCCAATGGAAATAAATTCACCCGTATGGCAAACGATAATAGCCAATAAGACAGGGATAAGTTTCATATATAGGTTAGCCAATCCATGTTCCTTCGGATCCTCCAGTTTCTCAAATCGACTTTATTTTAACTGAGGCAATATTATTTCTTATTTCTTGATATGTGGATTCTTCTATTAAGTTCTATTCTTTGCGTACTGACCGTTTCATCCCAAGCTGTTTACAAGGATAACGTGATTGATGTACTCTCGGACGACCTTGCGAGTTCATTAGGATACTTACATAGAAGACTCAATCTGAAACCGGTATGGACACACGGAGATATGCCACGGCTTGTCAGTTGGACCACGTCCACTCAGAACTTGGATTCAGTAAGTTAACAGATAATTGTGAAAATTTCCCCACATTTCTTCTGATGCAGTTTGTTTCGAAACCGATTAGCTCCGACGATTTCTTCCATTTTCGATCTCATTGGAAAAAGTATTTCTGACATTCTGTTATGTCTGAAGGACAATTCTGAGTGTCACTAAAAGATAGCTTAGGATTTTCCAGCGGTTAAGGCTAAGCAGTCACCCTACCACAGTTGGGCACAGAATAAAACTGTATTTGAGTCTACACCGACAGGTCTGTTAAATGTTTTGGGCTCGTCAATGCCAACTAACTACGATAATCGTGACATACTGACGAGATAGCGCTGGGTTATATCATCCGAACCAAGTGTATAGCATTAGTTCAACGATTACACAAATCCTTCTATCTGTTACCTAATCATGTTGTGACGTTAAATACCTAGCTTCACTAATCCATGACTATATGAAATACGAAGATATCTACAGGTCATTGTATGTCAAACTGCCCCACACTCAGTGATGTAGAACCAATTTCATAGTGAAAGTATGTTTTTAAAACTGGATTTTTTTAAACATTAAACCGAACTTCTCCTGATAATCCAGTCAACCAAGCTCAATGCACTTCACTACAGTTTCTATATCGCAATTCGCAATAACTGATAACGGAGAAATTGCCCCTTAACCCTTTTGCTTACAGCCCGTCATTAAGATAGCTGTAAAGACAAATTTCTATAGATATCTGCTGTTCTTTTACTCACAATCTTCAGTTTATATCGGCTGGGAGGTTAACGACAAATTATTTACGCGACTGCACACTTGATTGAATACCATACGAAAGTAATAGGGATTAGAGATTACATAGCCGACAGCTCCCAATAATTAGTAATGAGGCATGCAGTCTTGTGGACAACAGCTGTTTTTGAGTAGAGGTTAAATCATCACAGTCCCTATCAGTATAGGGTTTCTTTAAACAAATTTCCTTCTGCAGTCTCTGTGTTGAACAGGAGTGTAATAGGCAGCAAGGATAACTGCACTACAGTAGTAGGCGCATGAGCAGACCCACCGGATGCGGTGGATCTGAATCTTTATGTTTCACTTTGTTGTCTATCCCCTCTGTTTTCTTAACCATGAGATGCGCCTGAAAATTGACTCACCTGCTGTCTAAGATGGTATGTCCAGGATAGTGAATATAATCTTTCACTAACCGTCTTTGAATGCGCCATTCAAATTAAACGGCGTATTCTTCGGTTTGATAAATTTTGACACGAAAAATTAATACTGTTCCAAAGTGAGATATCACGGTAAGCCTAAATTTTTGTTAGAACCCCTCGTCGTCAGAATCTGTGTAAAGAATTAGTAAATGGTGTATTTGGTCAATCTAGCCAGTCAAACGAACAAACTAATAGGCGCAAAGTCAATTCCTTTGTTCAGACGATTTCAATGAAATCCGCTATAAGGTGACCATGTGTACCAGTTGACTTCAGTCTCTTGCCTGAAGTCATTACCTGAAAGTCCAAATGAGATACAACAGGTTATATGGTGTATAGAGTCAAGGTTGAGTAGGCATAGAGACACGATTTTTTTAAACTGAGATCATTTGGATTAACACCAACACAATTTAGTGGATAAAAAAATATATCCAAACAGGATACTGTAAATTTCTTGAGGTTGCTTAAAGTCCCACCAAATAGAATACATCCCGCATGTAGACGTGTGTGATTTCCGGTGGTAGATTTTAAACTAGCCAAAGCTCGTTGTTACATTTGAATCTTTCAGTATTCACAATATATGCTACACAGGTTAACAAAAATGACTGTGGATAGCAAACATCACCTAATCAGCGTAGAAAAGACGGAAAAATACGCGGTCCCTGCCTCCGTGTAGCTGTATTTTTTAATTGCGTGCTTCCGTTTTGATTGCCTATGTGAACTTTTGTTGAACGTTGGTGGCAATTCAGCTTAATGGTTATCGTACAGGTTTACATCTCCTTCAAGGCTTTGCTTAACGAAACATCGAATATATTGATCACTGTTCACAGTTGATTGCGGCCTTTTCACTCATGTGGACAGTTCTTCTGGTCTCTCCTGAATTCGCTGTTGTCAGAGCTTGTCAGCAGACGACATGCTTGCCACGACCGGGATTTGAACCCCGGTTTGTCTTACCTATGTTTTCAAAAGACAACTGTGCTGGCCATTGTGATATTGACCTCACATTGGACCCAACCGAATTAACATAGTTGAACGCCTATTTGTATGTTAGTAGTGGCCAGGTTTCTTCATAACCAAAGCAAGAGACACACAGTAACAACTATGTTAACCCCGACTGACCACTTCCAACAAGACTTCTGGTCAGGTCTGAAAGCAAGGAACCCATTAAACTTGTCGGATAATGTAAGTGGTACTGGTAAGTGGTAAGGGTTTATGTGGCAAAGATTGAGTACAATCGTCCGAGCACTTTAAAAGGTTGTACAAAAGTGAACAACGCAACTGGCGATCAGGAGGTGTTGCTTTTTTCCTTGTATGCTAGTGGTTTTGAGGAGGATTATTGTGCCGATTCTCAGGCAGTATATTATTGTCTCATCTGTATTCACGTCTTCATGGATGACAATGTCAGAATTGTAACCGCCTACATTCTTCCACTTTTTGGATTAACCTAGTAAAGATGATATTCCGAGATCCACAGAAGACTAACTGTGAAGAGCAATTCCTTCCGATTAGTTTTCATCAGATTAATACATTTGGAGACATTATCAGAAGAGTAGTTGTAGGAAACAAATGCGCAAGCCTAGTTACTCTTTTTGAACACATGTAGACAGTTTGCTACCTATTGCGCTACAGAATTCAAGCTTGTCACCCGAATCACTCAGTGACCAAAGCTGGTCCAACTGTGGCCGTGGGAGTAGCAAAATATGCATGGATTTACTTTGGTAACACAATACTATGAACTGGTTAGTGGTAGGAGATTCGGCTAATATAAGTTGAACATCACACAAAATTGATCGCAGCTGTCGCATTCCCATAGACTTTCCAGTCGGCCCCTTTCGAAAAGAAGCACTAGACTCGAGTTTCGCTCTCATTAGAGCTCGTCAGTAGTGCATATCCTTGCCACGGCTGAGATCAGAATCCCAGCCACGATTTCAGGGAGCAACCACGTTGACCATTGCACCATTGATCTCACATAAGATACCAATCTACAAATTACTGCTTACATCTTAGTTGTATTACCTGACCCATCGGTGTGATGGTTGGCTTTGAATAAACGTAACTGCTTCTTAGACAACTAAATGTTTACTGCTTAAGGACGTTTTCGATCTGGTGACCTGTTAGCTAACGGGACTCCTAACATCACCTGTGAAGTGAACGAAGTGATGATCCCAAAAAGATCGCTCGACCACTCAAGTTGAAACCCTATGGGACAAACTAATTCGCTCACTTACGGTATCGACTCGCGTACAAGCAACCCGAATATCGAGCATGCATGGAACAACACGGTGGTAGTGATTAGGCTAACCTGACTGATTGATGAATCGTTGAGGATTGCTCGGATGGCCTGACCAGTCTGTGAAAAGACAAACTATGTATCATGAGGCATAACACAGACAGTTTCATTGCAAATACTGAGTGCACTAATAAAGCTCCAAAAAGCAAAAAAATCTCCGCGGCATTTACGTACAGCAAGGGAAACGAAATAAATTTCTGAATTTCATGCAACGATTATTGAAATGAAAAATTGTGACGTGCTTAACTCTCCGAGGTTTGTTTACAATACAACCGGAACTGCCCCGAGCATCAAGTTTCTTTATTTTGCAAATGTGTGCTTCTCACAGCTATTTCCTTCTGTTGTTCCCGTTACCTCAAATGAGCATATTGATGGTGAACAAAACATTTTGGAATTTCTATACCGTTTCATTCCTATCCGTTTTACACACACAGCTTACTCACTGAACAAGTCTCTCTAGCCTGTACATCATTAAGCCAACTGTTACGTATGTTACGTGCACAACCAGTCAACATGCAGGAAACGAAACAACATAATCATAATCTTGTGTTTTATTTTTCAGTCCTGAAAAAGAAAAAGAAAAAGTCGGTTTACTGGTGTAAACCTACACTCGTCAAACACAGTATAAATTCAAACTCATCCCTTATTTCTTAAAATCTAATGGAATATGATAGGTTCAAAAACATAGTTAAGTAATTAAGTACCTGAGCGTAGTACGATTGTTACACTAGTTATGGACCTAACCAGGTATAAAAATTCTAAATCTCTCCTGGATCCGAACTAGGGTCAGCAACTGCAAACCCCTAAGTAAGTTGGACCACATCGAAAGCCCGGTTATTTCATGTGTTGACCCTGTTACGTCGTGCTTTGATGTGGGCTATAGATAAATAACTACGGCCTAACACTAACTACATATAACAAAAGAAGGGTACACAGTTGAGTAGTTGTATAATACGAATAGGCATAAACAGGAAATGATTAGAAAATAGACAAGCAGGAGACTCACGTACAATACAAAATAATGTCCAGATTGATAACTGTGGATAACAATATCCAGATGTATGCCGTGTTGCAGGGACAGGATCACGTGGATGCGATGTGGAGCTGTACAGTTGTGGTGTAGCTCACGTCCTCGTGTCCGTTGGCTTTGCGCGTTGCTGACTTGTTCACCGTCCGAGACGGTGTCAGAAGTTGTCTCTGCGAGTTTAGTCGCCTTCATGTGCGTGCGTCACATGCGTGTGTTAACGCGCGTGAGTTGGCTCAGTCGATGCGCGCGTGTGTGCGTGCATGTGGCCTTGCCCCTCGCAGTGTTGAGGCGAAAAGGGGTCACTGTCTGTCGAGTGAGTGAAGGTGAAATACGCCTGGCGGGGCCTGTGCGTGCAGAGTAGACAGGGCTGCTGAATCACGCACTGGCCTGTGGAGCGCGTGATGTGTCTGTGGCCTTGAGAATAGGCCAGGGATATGTGAGTGAGCGAGACAGTTAACATGTGGTCTCCTGACCAGATGTGGAGCGAATGGATGGCTAGGATTGAGACATCCGGTTTAGCGCAGGGTACTGAACCGCTACACCCCTGGCCACACCGGCGTGTATTCGATGTTCAGTGAATTACTTAGACACTGGATTTCCTTGATTACCCTTGTCCGTCTACTGCTTGGAAAGCAGATGTGACAAGCAGTGTACAACGAAATAATGAGCTCTAACAAGTGAGAAAGTCGAGTTGAGCGCCTCGTTTGGAAAGCAACTGACGGGGAGACTATTCGAGCACGAAAGACGTAATAGAATGTAAGCGACATCCAATCTTTATAAAACAAATTTTTACCTACCTATCAACGTTAGAAGCAACGCAACATTTCGTTTGCCTTCGGAACTGGATTTGTCTTCAGATGCGAAAGTCAACCAGATTTCCGATACAGGACCCATAAAAATGATTGCCCTCATGGGAGAGTAGATGTGTTTCTTCCAGGGTGTTCATTTTTTGGGACAGGAATTTTGATCAGGTGAACTCTGACTGACTATACTGCGGCACAGAGCAAGTCAGTGTTATTTTGAGGGAGACGGTAGATGCTGACAAGAGTGCTGACAAGCATGTGCTGAGTACACTCCACGAACTCGACTGGTCGGACGTGGGATTGACTGAATGATTGTACCTCAGTAAATGTGCGGCGATCGAAGACGAAGAGGATTTTAGTTAGCCACGAGTTATTTTTACTGGATGATGTTCCCAAATGTGTACAGGTCATCTCCGTGTGCTGCAGCTTACGCAGCTCGTTCCAGAGTAACGAACGATATGGTATACACAGTACGGTACAACGTGAGCAAGCGATGTAGTTTTCAAGTGAGGGCGCAAAATGGTGAAGAATTAAATCGGACGCCTAGTTTGGCTGCAAAATAGGTTTTGCGTAGGGCTACGCTACATCCGTTTCTTCTATCCTTAGCCATACTATCGCTCGGAAAAGTAGTGCAATATAGACTGGTCTTTTGTCCCCAATGTGCGGTTTGTCTAATTGTATGCCTGTGACAAAATGTTGTGGATAATCGTTTTCAAACGGTACGTAAAATATGGATTGTTCTTCTTACTCGAATGTGTTGATCGATTAGACAATCGTAAATTTGACGGTGAGACATTGGAAGCGAGTAGTTTTCTGCTCTAATGGTACATAGCTATAAAAGTGTGTTGTTCAATTTAGATTAAATTACGATTTAATGTTCTTTGTGCCTAATCATCCAAGCGGCGGGACAAAAGAATCGAGCTACTCGGGCCTTATAGTTAAACAGATATTCTTATGATCTGAGCTGAACCGATCCAGTGTTTCCTTGGGGCCTTACAATTTATCCGCTACGCACACAATCTTATCTACGTATCGTGCATAAAGAGTGAGTGAGTTAATCTGCGTTTCAACCGGGCCATTCTCAAGCTTTGCCATAACAGTATCAGTTAATAACTGTCTTAATGGTGATTCCACTGTTATCCCGTCCTTTTTTGAAATACTCTACCAGAAAATCGGAACTGAACGTTATACGTGAAATGGTATAGCAACTGTTATAATTCTGTCGGTAATCCTACCCTTATGCAGCTACTTTCAAGATGGTCACTCAGAAAGTCAGTTGTCTTCGTGGGCAGGCTATTCCGTGAATAGGAATGCCACAGCGATTGAGAATGTTGTTTTTCATGACACAGTTAACTCCTTCAAGGTTTCAACTACTCCGAACAAATCTCGCAAACCAAGGACCGCTAACGGCTTTCTTACAGGCCCTATCAACTCGGCTAACCGTTTCGCACAACAATACGATTATCTGAACGCATTCGACAGCATCATCCGGTATGGTGACTCACGAGAATCTTGCTCGTTTTTGATCGCCGTACACTTAATGAAGACTAACAATGTTACCATGCGGGAACATTTTCAAGAAACCTGCGCTCATGCTTGTCAGTAACGTATCATCAGTGTTCTTCCTAATATACTAAAGTAATACTGACCCTTTACCAGAAAGTAAATCAGCATACAGTTCATTATGATTATTACTCAATCACTGCATGTTGAAGAAGGATCACATGATGAACTAAAACATAATAACAGTACTTACATGCCTTATAGGTTAAAAACTTAAAATTAAAAACATCAATCAGTGTCAAGCCTTCTAATACATGTTTCCTTGCTCCCAACTGAGTACACGCTGGCAGCGAAACTGTCAGGCATCCCAGGCAGTCTACTGAGCGTCGGTCTGGCGTCGCCAGTAAGACAAAATTACTGTTGAACGATCATTCACTTGGGTTCCTCAGTCGAGTATATACCAAGTTTCAGCTGGCCAAAATAATATGTTTGGACTGACTATTAATAAATTTGCATAAAAATGGTCCGCCATGAAAAAGTTTGTTTGATTAAGCTGGGTGTGGTCCAACGTGTTGACCGTGCAGTTTCGTCCTAGGAACTACTGAGCTAATTTTATGCTCCCAAAATATTCTTCTGACAGTTTTTGTCCACGATGAAGCTGCCTAACGTGAAATGTCAACTTATCGTGTGACAACGTTTATTTTACACGAGATTGCGCTCTTCAGATTTATCTTTTCCGAAGGAGTACTTTGTAATACCGTCGCTTACTTCGAAGCTTGTCGTTTGAGAGTAATGGATGCTTACTATTAATTTACCTGTATCTCTTGTTTTTAGGCTATTGTCTCGGTTATCTATCAACTACAATGCTCAAGATTGTTGCCAGACGATCGATTTACTGAATTGCCAGCCCAGACCTTGTCGTTTAACTTGCTGGAATAAACCTGCTCTTGAAATCCACATGGCTCGAACCTTAGTAGTCGAATTCAGTGTGATGAATTTGACCCCGGCTGCCTAAAATATTCATGTCTAGATTCGATCTCATCATACAGTATGGAAACCTGTGTGATGCGTAAACCAAAAACTGTGGCCGTACCACGGTTGAGTCTTCGACGTCTCATTTTGAGGACTTTGAATCGGCTGGAAGAAGCCTCGTGTAGACCAGGTGATCATGAAAAACTAAAGCATGAGTTCGTAGACGTCACTGTTAAATTCCGCTTACCCATCATAGGTTTCCGCATACTGACCTGACCGTCATTAGACAGTCACAATTACATTATCAGTTATTTGTGGTCGCGAGCAATTCACACTAAGTATATCATTTCAGCTGTAGGGATTTCGAGTAGTGAATAACTGTTAGAATAACCGAAGATGGTCCATTCCGGGTGATACTTCTGTGACTGACGGTACAATAAATCACTGCCTTCATCTTTACCTCAACTTTGCGTTCGTGTAAAATGTGTTTTGTTAGATATCCACAACAAAAATAAAATCATTCCTAGGTTGTGCATATGAGAATGATACACCATGAAGTAATGAAGCACACTATTATATTTACATGGCGATCATTACCCACGCGACTTCAGGCTTCATATTTAACTAAACGCTACATCCAACCAACTGAATACTTTAATACCTTTAAAGCCCAACGATGATAATCAACTTTGATAGGACCAGAGGCACAATCGATGGTGAACATTACTTCTCGTTGGGGTTTTGGAACCCACCATAATCTGTTGACTCACGGAATCCTTGGTTGCAGGCCCCAATGCCACAGACGTGATCAACTTAGTCGATGTGCATATTTTAAGTTTTGCAACATGAACAAAATTGAAGGTGAGAATCTCAAAACCACATTAATCCCTATAATTCGAGCCACATTCACGCTTTAAATTGCCGTAAAACGTAGGGATATACGGAATGGTTGCACCTTATGAAGCAGTGTGTCCGTCATGCCGAATGGTGTTACACTCGTGAGATGTATACACTGGCTGAACCACTTTGGCTTTATACAAATGACGCGCTTTACTGATCCGTCGGTTGTTGATGCTCTACAACTGTCAAGACAGAGTAGTTGTTCATGAGTTTTAGTTCGCACATTACTCAGATTAACACTAATGAGATGTATGAGAAAATGTCCAGCAAACACCTGATCAGAGAAGAAATGAAGAATTGTCTTTCGCATTTTATGTGGTAATATAATTTCGAATGAACCCCAGTCAGTTGTTACTCTAACGTCAACAGAAAAACGAGTTAGGAATAAGTCCAGAAAACCTCCAGTTGACGATGTGTTTATTGCGTACTGTTCGTACCATACGTCTAAATTTCTTATGTAGATTCTTCATTCCATGTGTGTACCACGAATGTGTTTACAGGTTTAGGCGTAGTCAAGCAACTGAAATTATGAGTTCGAAGTAACAAGATTGCCGATATCCATGAATCGGCACAAGTCTGGCCGTGAATCGGTGAAATGAAAGCCTACATCATAAGTTTTTAGAAAAGTGATTATTGAATAACTCATACTAATCGATTTTTTTTGTTACTGTGTCTGAAGATCTTTCGAAACTGAATTATTTCAGAATCCCGAACCAGAGCAGATTCGTTTCTTTCATCGGAAAAGTGTGTTTTTGTTTCGCGGTGCTCGTTAACAATTTTCCTACATTAAATTCTTATTTGTGGAAATAATAAGACGTTTTCTGGTGTAAGTCAAAAGGTTAACCCTACCGATGGAGAGTTCAAGGCACCACTGTCCCAGTTGCCGGCTAACCAGTGAACTGAGAATTCAGGTATCTTCCAAAGCTATCGGTGTAAACACCAAAAAAAGGAAGACAACTTAGCGATAAACTTTTTTTAGCGCTGGACACACTTTTCCTCATTAGTACGTTTTATTTTCCGTCTGACGAAACCTTTTTTCACCCTGATAGTCTATTAACTACTACTGTTAGGAAGTGTTTCTTGCCGCATCTTTTGTCTCGCACTGTGGACCCTGCTACTCGTTGACCACCGGCATGCTTCAGTGCTCAAGCAATCAGCTGCTGAATCAACAGGAACGATTTCTTACAAGGTGACATTATGTCTCCATTTTTGATTTCGTTTCAGGTTTTCGATATATGTTGCCCAGTGGATGCATAACTGATCAGATATGCCTTTCGATATTGCTTTGGAAAGCATGTAGTATTACATGTAACCAGACTGCAAGTGGTATTTACGATTGTGCTCAGTTTAACAATTTGCTCCTCACTCCGGCAGTATGCGGTTACATAATGTACCACCAACCCATGTAGTTTCCCTACAGCTCTGTTTCTCACACAGATAGAGCCCAACTGTGCTGTCATTATCGCATGAAGTAGCCTGGTAGATTTGGAAGTACATCTTAAATAAGCTGACCTAAAGTATAGCGTTCTCACGGTTGAACGTCTAAAGGCGATTTAAATCTTAATCAACCGGCCCCGAATTTCTTGTACTTACGTTTTTCTCATTGTCTACGTTGTTCATCCTTAACGTTTGAAGGCGTTCTCCTGCAGTAGGAAAAATCACTTTCTCTCTAAGGTTAGCGATGCTTCATGTACCTCTTCATATGATTAAATTTATCCCCAGTGCTTGTAAAAATTTGCAGCAAAATTTTCTCTTCAATTCAACGTGTTAACTTTTACGCATCAAGTTTGTTTTTAAAATGTCAATTCCGCCCGTTCCACTGTCTTACGTCTACTTACAACCTAGAACAAAATATTAGACAGTGCAGTTAATAATACTCAAACCGCAAGGAATCGATGAGCATAGTTTAGACAAACAGAATTGTCCCCACTGAGAACTACTGCACTTTTGCGGGCGGGCGTCACAGTAAGTAAAGCAACAGATTGTTTATATGACCGTCCGGGTAAACATTGGTTACGTGGCCCTTGATGCATGCCAGTGAACATTTCTCGTTCGTCTCTGCATGTGATCTTTATTTGTACATCATCCTCAACACAAGTCAGCTGAACTTGACATGCGAACAGACAAACACCGATGCAATCGGTAGTCGACTGAAACGTAGAAGATGGACTGTTGTGTCACTAATCTTACTCAAGAGGCCAGATGGATAAATTAGTCGTTCTCACAATACAACGCGATGGTAGTCCAATTCATCTACGAGCTGATATCCAGTAACCGTATAGAAAAAACTTCATGAACAAAGCCTCTGAAGTTCATAACTCCTGCTGTTAAAAGACACTGTCAAACTGAACTAATCATACGTACACCTCGTATTCAATCGAATTTATTGAACTCTGTCTATGTCCTTCAGCTTAACCGCGTTCAGTCTACTAATATCTGAATCGTTACTGTGTTGATTAGAAGAAAGTGATTGCTTTGTCGTCAAATATGTGAGGGTGTTTCTACTGTAAACAGGTGTGTTGTTCCGAGTACATCCCTTAACTGAGCTGTTTTGGCGATCTACTGATGTACAATTATTTTTCCGCACACAAATGGGGACCTCATTCATAAATCTTGAAGAGTTCCATGGTTCACAAGATGAAAACATTCCCGGGCGAGAAACTTACATAAAATTGCGTACATTGTTGGAAAGAATATGGAATGAGGGACAGGTTGTATTACTCAGACCACACGTACCAGAACGTGAAGATTACACAAATCCAAAACTGTGGTAGCCGCACTTTTATGTTTGGGTATCTGTTTCTCAGTGTACGTCCTTAATCTTTTGGTCTCCATAGGTCGAAAGAAGCCTATCACTCACATTGTTGTTAGGACTTGAATTAACTGTGTCAGGCGACTTTGTTGCAGGAACACGTAAATATGTCTACAGAGATGAATGTTTTAGAAACAGACACCTTATGTTTTGGGCTCAATCACATGACGTGTATTTTGGCAGCTAAAACCTTTAGTTACAACCTGTTGAGAGACCTCCGGTGAAGCTTTCAGTTCACATCCAATTTTTGATGGGTAAAGTGATGCGCACAAACTTCTTCTCGTGAAATTTGGTTTGAGCCTAACATCTCAAAGCTGCGGAGTTTGGTTGTTCACTTAACTGATAACCACTTGCACAATGTTACTGCTATTTTGTTTGTTGGTATGATGCATATGTCCAAACTACATTTTCATGTTTGTTATCTTCCAAAATTATAAGTTGACTCAACTTAATTTGAATATCTGATGTACTCATTGATTCATTGCTGACCAGTAATGCCGTCTGGAGTGATCCTCCGTCGAGTGTAACCCAATGTGAAAATTAACCCAGGCACTGTAATCAACTTCGCCGGCTACCACTTATTTGGTTAGCAACATTTAATTGTGGTTCACGAACTTCCGTGGTATTCAAAGTGTCTACTTGTAGTGTTTACTGGTAGATTGTACAGGTGAGAAAACTTTGCTAATATCACGAATAAATTTTCTTTCCCTACACACCGTTAACCAGACAGGTGCGCTATTAGACGGGTTGAAAAAATGCACGACATGCTGGAATTGATTTCAGTTCATTACTGCTGGAAGACCAAAATCACATAACAGCCATCTGTAACGCATGAGCCGTTTGCTGCGCAACGGTCTCCCGAGTAGCCTAGTTATATACAGCTGATGACCGATGTTGCAACACTTAGTAATAAGAAATGAAGTTTGCGGTAGTGGTTTATTCTTACATAACCTGTAATTTCTACATACCCAAGATTGTCCACACTTGACCACAGGGTTCTTAGCCAAATGGTCTTCACAGCTAGTTTCTCCCGAACATAAGTACTAGGGTTGGGAATCACTGTTACATGAGCTAATCATTGTGTGTACTACTTCCCTGACCTTCAGTTAGGTTCCCGTCCACCTATTTGTACGACATGCATGTTGCTTATTGGGACACTGGACTCACACTGGATGTAACCAAATGATTGGGCCTGAAAATATAACCAAATCGCTCACGAACAGTGCACAAAATATCTGATTACTTTTAGCGAAAATACAGTGGCTGTTTTTTTAAACTTAATTAATTAGTCTATTAAGCGGAACACTTCAATCCAGGTGAAATCGCCAGCCTCAGTAAAACTGTCCAGCAATGTTTTATGTTACTGATAAGTAGTCTGGTGTTTTCAATAGAAATTAAACGGTATCTACCGCTCAGCAGACTTTGTGTACACAACACTGGCAGCGTGAACACCACCAAAAATTTCAAGGTCGACCTTCAGTTAACCTCTCATGAAGGCGACGGCAATCAGGGATTTGAAATGCTGGCTTGTTAACTCAAGGATCTTGCAATTTGATTTGTGAGTACGGTTTGCTACTCTTATTGGAAGCACTTTAGATCACCGCTAGCCGTTATGCGTTATAGTGACCCAACAATTCATTTTAAAACCGTACATGAAGTCATTAGCTGTAAAGAGTGTCTCGGGATACTTAAAGGTCCGTGCAGTCTTTATTCACTGAGTTATCTTCCGATTAATAAAAAAAAATATCCAAACAGGATACTGTAAATTTCTTGAGGTTGTTTAAAGTCCCACCAAATAGAATACATCCCGCATGTAGACGTGTGTGATTCCGGTGGTAGATTTTAAACTAGCCAAAGCTCGTTGTTACATTTGAATCTTTCAGTATTCACAATATATGCTACACAGGTTAACAAAAATGACTGTGGATAGCAAACATCACCTAATCAGCGTAGAAAAGACGGAAAAATACGCGGTCCCTGCCTCCGTGTAGCTGTATTTTTTAATTGCGTGCTTCCGTTTTGATTGCCTATGTGAACTTTTGTTGAACGTTGGTGGCAATTCAGCTTAATGGTTATCGTACAGGTTTACATCTCCTTCAAGGCTTTGCTTAACGAAACATCGAATATATTGATCACTGTTCACAGTTGATTGCGGCCTTTTCACTCATGTGGACAGTTCTTCTGGTCTCTCCTGAATTCGCTGTTGTCAGAGCTTGTCAGCAGACGACATGCTTGCCACGACCGGGATTTGAACCCCGGTTTGTCTTACCTATGTTTTCAAAAGACAACTGTGCTGGCCATTGTGATATTGACCTCACATTGGACCCAACCGAATTAACATAGTTGAACGCCTATTTGTATGTTAGTAGTGGCCAGGTTTCTTCATAACCAAAGCAAGAGACACAGTAACAACTATGTTAACCCCGACTGACCACTTCCAACAAGACTTCTGGTCGGTCTGAAAGCAAGGAACCCATTAAACTTGTCGGATAATGTAAGTGGTACTGGTAAGTGGTAAGGGTTTATGTGGCAAAGATTGAGTACAATCGTCCGAGCACTTTAAAAGGTTGTACAAAAGTGAACAACGCAACTGGCGATCAGGAGGTGTTGCTTTTTTCCTTGTATGCTAGTGGTTTTGAGGAGGATTATTGTGCCGATTCTCAGGCAGTATATTATTGTCTCATCTGTATTCACGTCTTCATGGATGACAATGTCAGAATTGTAACCGCCTACATTCTTCCACTTTTTGGATTAACCTAGTAAAGATGATATTCCGAGATCCACAGAAGACTAACTGTGAAGAGCAATTCCTTCCGATTAGTTTTCATCAGATTAATACATTTGGAGACATTATCAGAAGAGTAGTTGTAGGAAACAAATGCGCAAGCCTAGTTACTCTTTTTGAACACATGTAGACAGTTTGCTACCTATTGCGCTACAGAATTCAAGCTTGTCACCCGAATCACTCAGTGACAAAGCTGGTCCAACTGTGGCCGTGGGAGTAGCAAAATATGCATGGATTTACTTTGGTAACACAATACTATGAACTGGTTAGTGGTAGGAGATTCGGCTAATATTCAAGTTGAACATCACCCACAATTGATCGCAGCTGTCGCATTCCCATAGACTTTCCAGTCGGCCCCTTTCGAAAAGAAGCACTAGACTCGAGTTTCGCTCTTGTTAGAGCTCGCCAGTAGTGCATCTTCTTGCCACGGCTGAGATCAGAATCCCAGCCACGATTTCAGGGAGCAACCACGTCTCAGTTTCAAGTGAGGGCGCAAAATGGTGAAGAATTAAATCGGACGCCTAGTTTGGCTGCAAAATAGGTTTTGCGTAGGGCTACGCTACATCCGTTTCTTCTATCCTTAGCCATACTATCGCTCGGAAAAGTAGTGCAATATAGACTGGTCTTTTGTCCCCAATGTGCGGTTTGTCTAATTGTATGCCTGTGACAAAATGTTGTGGATAATCGTTTTCAAACGGTACGTAAAATATGGATTGTTCTTCTTACTCGAATGTGTTGATCGATTAGACAATCGTAAATTTGACGGTGAGACATTGGAAGCGAGTAGTTTTCTGCTCTAATGGTACATAGCTATAAAAGTGTGTTGTTCAATTTAGATTAAATTACGATTTAATGTTCTTTGTGCCTAATCATCCAAGCGGCGGGACAAAAAGAATCGAGCTACTCGGGTCCTTATAGTTAAACAGATATTCTTATGATCTGAGCTGAACCGATCCAGTGTTTCCTTGGGGCCTTACAATTTATCCGCTACGCACACAATCTTATCTACGTATCGTGCATAAAGAGTGAGTGAGTTAATCTGCGTTTCAACCGGGCCATTCTCAAGCTTTGCCATAACAGTATCAGTTAATAACTGTCTTAATGGTGATTCCACTGTTATCCCGTCCTTTTTTGAAATACTCTACCAGAAAATCGGAACTGAACGTTATACGTGAAATGGTATAGCAACTGTTATAATTCTGTCGGTAATCCTACCCTTATGCAGCTACTTTCAAGATGGTCACTCAGAAAGTCAGTTGTCTTCGTGGGCAGGCTATTCGTGAATAGGAATGCCACAGCGATTGAGAATGTTGTTTTTCATGACACAGTTAACTCCTTCAAGGTTTCAACTACTCCGAACAAATCTCGCAAACCAAGGACCGCTAACGGCTTTCTTACAGGCCCTATCAACTCGGCTAACCGTTTCGCACAACAATACGATTATCTGAACGCATTCGACAGCATCATCCGGTATGGTGACTCACGAGAATCTTGCTCGTTTTTGATCGCCGTACACTTAATGAAGACTAACAATGTTACCATGCGGGAACATTTTCAAGAAACCTGCGCTCATGCTTGTCAGTAACGTATCATCAGTGTTCTTCCTAATATACTAAAGTAATACTGACCCTTTACCAGAAAGTAAATCAGCATACAGTTCATTATGATTATTACTCAATCACTGCATGTTGAAGAAGGATCACATGATGAACTAAAACATAATAACAGTACTTACATGCCTTATAGGTTAAAAACTTAAAATTAAAAACATCAATCAGTGTCAAGCCTTCTAATACATGTTTCCTTGCTCCCAACTGAGTACACGCTGGCAGCGAAACTGTCAGGCATCCCAGGCAGTCTACTGAGCGTCGGTCTGGCGTCGCCAGTAAAAAGAAATTACTGTTGAACGATCATTCACTTGGGTTCCTCAGTCGAGTATATACCAAGTTTCAGCTGGCCAAAATAATATGTTTGGACTGACTATTAATAAATTTGCATAAAAATGGTCCGCCATGAAAAAGTTTGTTTGATTAAGCTGGGTGTGGTCCAACGTGTTGACCGTGCAGTTTCGTCCTAGGAACTACTGAGCTAATTTTATGCTCCCAAAATATTCTTCTGACAGTTTTTGTCCACGATGAAGCTGCCTAACGTGAAATGTCAACTTATCGTGTGACAACGTTTATTTTACACGAGATTGCGCTCTTCAGATTTATCTTTTCCGAAGGAGTACTTTGTAATACCGTCGCTTACTTCGAAGCTTGTCGTTTGAGAGTAATGGATGCTTGCTATTAATTTACCTGTATCCTCTTTTGTTTTTAGGCTATTGTCTCGGTTATCTATCAACTACAATGCTCAAGATTGTTGCCAGACGATCGATTTACTGAATTGCCAGCCCAGACCTTGTCGTTTAACTTGCTGGAATAAACCTGCTCTTGAAATCCACATGGCTCGAACCTTAGTAGTCGAATTCAGTGTGATGAATTTGACCCCGGCTGCCTAAAATATTCATGTCTAGATTCGATCTCATCATACAGTATGGAAACCTGTGTGATGCGTAAACCAAAAACTGTGGCCGTACCACGGTTGAGTCTTCGACGTCTCATTTTGAGGACTTTGAATCGGCTGGAAGAAGCCTCGTGTAGACCAGGTGATCATGAAAAACTAAAGCATGAGTTCGTAGACGTCACTGTTAAATTCCGCTTACCCATCATAGGTTTCCGCATACTGACCTGACCGTCATTAGACAGTCACAATTACATTATCAGTTATTTGTGGTCGCGAGCAATTCACACTAAGTATATCATTTCAGCTGTAGGGATTTCGAGTAGTGAATAACTGTTAGAATAACCGAAGATGGTCCATTCCGGGTGATACTTCTGTGACTGACGGTACAATAAATCACTGCCTTCATCTTTACCTCAACTTTGCGTTCGTGTAAAATGTGTTTTGTTAGATATCCACAACAAAAATAAAATCATTCCTAGGTTGTGCATATGAGAATGATACACCATGAAGTAATGAAGCACACTATTATATTTACATGGCGATCATTACCCACGCGACTTCAGGCTTCATATTTAACTAAACGCTACATCCAACCAACTGAATACTTTAATACCTTTAAAGCCCAACGATGATAATCAACTTTGATAGGACCAGAGGCACAATCGATGGTGAACATTACTTCTCGTTGGGGTTTTGGAACCCACCATAATCTGTTGACTCACGGAATCCTTGGTTGCAGGCCCCAATGCCACAGACGTGATCAACTTAGTCGATGTGCATATTTTAAGTTTTGCAACATGAACAAAATTGAA
>LOND01000269.1:122939-137983 GCA_014220965.1 Paragonimus kellicotti
TCAACCCCTTCGTGAACTTGCGCCAATGTTTTGACTAGCCGTTTTTGAGCGCACAGTGGTGGTGAGTGTAGTCGAATTGCGATGGCCTCTGCAATTGACAGTATACGACCTTTGACCTGTTTCGATTGTATCCCACGTATTTGATAGATTGGCTTGAATGAATCTGTCCGATTAATCAGGTGGTTTGACTCGACCAAATGCGTAGCGATCGCAGACGAACAGGGCCTTATCGATCCTCGCGTCAGCCACATCGGTTGGTGCTCCCGAATGCGTTCGGATAATCGCCGTGTTGTGCGGCCTATGTAGCTTGTTCCACAGGAACAAACGAAACGGTAAACACAAAAAGAGGCGGCATGAACAGGCAATATATCTTTCAACTGGGAGCGCAATACTGGTGTGGAAGTAAACTGAACGCGTAGTTGAGCTGCAAAATGTCTTATTGATTGCTGTATTAAGCTTCTTGGTTATGGTTTCCGCGACAGCATCACCCTTGAAGGGCAAGGAAATATAAACAGACTTTGTCTGCAGTTTGTGGTTTGTCTATCTTAGCGCTCATTAGCATATTTTTATGAATAAACTCCTCCGGATAGCCATTTTCAACGAGTGTATTAAATATAAACTGTCTTTCCTCTTCAATGCTGTCGCTCGAGCATATTTTTGTGGCCCTATCTATCAGACATCGGATTAGGTTCCTTTTTTGTCTTACTGGTACAAAACTATTGAAGTTTGTATACTGGCCCGTCCAAGTTGCCTTACGATACACCTTCCGTTGTATCGTGCCATCCTCGCGACGAGACATGAGCACGTCTAGGAACGCTATACCTACGGGTGATTCGGGTTCTAGGGTAAAGTGAATATTTTTATGCACAGAGTTGAAATGAGTCAGTATATCATTGAGGCTCATAGATTCATCTGCCACACAGATGATGTCATCTACATAGCGCTTGTAAAGGGTGATTGATTTTATTTGATCAGCTAATGAACTACACTCTAGCTTTGCCATAAAGATGTCAGCTAACAATGGGCCTAGTGGCGATCCCATTGCTACCCCGTCCTTTTGACGGTATAACTTGCCGGAGAATTTAAACTGAACGTTGTATGTGCAGCGATATAGTAACTGCTTTAGTTCTTCTACTGGTATTCCCACGTTGATATCATTACTTTCAATATACTGTCCGAGAAACTCAATCGTTTCATTGAGTGGGATATTGGTGAAGAGGGATGTGACGTCAAGCGAGAATAGACGCTTGCCTAGTATGTTCAGTTGCTTTAATGTTTCAACAAATTCGAAAGAATCCCTCAAGCTATGAATGGCTAGTTTTTTCCTAACTGGCTCTAACAGCGTGGCAAGCCATTTTGCCGTTGCGTGGTACGGAGAATTGCTCATATCTAAAATCGGTCGTAGTGGTACGCCGTTTTTATGTACCTTGGGTAACCCATAGAGTCTCGGAATTACAGTGCCTACTGGTCTAATTCTTTCAAAAGTTGCAGAATCTATCAGACCCTTCTGCTTCATACATCTAAGTGTTTTCGTTAGTGACTTCTCAATAACTGTTGTTTTGTCCTTCTCATTTCGTGACTGAACCAATGCCGTAGGGTCCGAGGACTCCCGGCCAAGCTACTGAGTCGCGCCCGACTCGAGCGTTCAAGTCACCCAGAACAAACAGTCGGTCACTCACTGGTGTCGACCGGATTGTGACGGACAGCTGATCATAGAACTGGTCCTTTGTATCATCAGTGTGACACAGTTGGACCATAAACACTGAGAAATGTAGCACACTTACCTCGACCGAGTCGCAGGCGCATAGACAACATTCGAGGGCTGATGCCGTGCGGTTCGCCTATCATCAAAGCATTGATGTGATCAGCGACTGCGAAACAGACACCATGCTCCCGAGCACCGTCTGCCGGGTAACCTATCCAGTAGAAGGTGTACCCAGCACCTGCTTCCCGCAACTTACCTTGGTCCGCAAGCCTTGTCTCGCTCAAGGCTGCCACGTCGATTCCATAGCGACGCAGCTCCATCGCGATCAGTGCAGTGCGCCGCTCTGGCCGCCCTGTCGCGCCGCATCGATCCAGCAGCGTGCGCACATTCCATGCTCCAACACAGAGCGTCTTGCGTCCCCGTGCCTGTTTCAGGTTGGTCTTCGGGTTACTGAAACTTGAGTGAGCATTATCTGCTCGAGGATTCTGGTTGGGGGAACAGTATGAGGGTGAGTGTTTGGCAGTAGCATATTTTCGCCTATCCACCCTGCCATGTGCAGCAGATAGGGCGACCCGGTTTATCCTGCGTGACGGCCGATGCAGTATGGTATTTCGTTTGGTTTGTAAAGTCATGGTTTTTGTGGGCTTAGAATACTGCCAGGACGCCCAGACCTAGGCAGGAGAGCGATTAGGGCCCTCAACCAAAGCCTTTGGCTCAAAAGCCTGTACCGCAAGGCAGCAGGTGACGCACACATACGCATCAATCACCTGGAAACAGGCTCGACAGTCACAACTCAAGAAATCCGGCACACACACGAAAATAGCAGCTGCAAAGACAACGACCACACACACACACGCCCGAATGCAGATGGACGCAAAAAGAAACAAAAACAACATCAAACCGTTCCAAAGCACAGCACAGCGGCACCATACACAACGAACGCATCTGCTTTTGTCTGGTTGCTCCCCTGTGGCCAATCTGACATGGTTGAACCTACATCGACCAAAGTCGAAGTCAGCACAGCCCACCGGATCAAAACAACACACAAGCCTGACCACCACGCCAAGGTAGCAGAAAAGGTCAGGCAGTGTGACAATAACACCGACAGGGTCAGCAAGTCCGAGCAGAAGAGCAGATAAAAATCTTAAGGGCCACAGTCTCCGCATCCTTCGTGTTAAAATCAGGCTGACTTCTTATATCGAAAAAGCGGCTCTAGCCCACAACCAGCGTGTTAACTCACAGTACGAACCATCGGGCTAAAGGCTTAAATCAAAAACTCTAGCCATTCTAGATATGTCACAGCATTCTAGCAGCATTTTTGTCCAGATATAGCCCACGTTTGTCACAAAATCATCACTTTCATTACCACCAAATTATCTAACTGGCCGATCACTGTCTTCGTAGCCCTGATTCTAGTAGATGGAATGATCCCAACCAGTCCCTGCATTGGCGTGATTACTGACCACCATCCAAGTGACTTCTTACAATAAGGATACAGAAGCACAAATTACACACCTCTCATATGGTCTTTTAAAATAATGTCCTATCGAGCAGAGACATGAAAACTCTGAACTGGTGCCGTTACCAAACAAGTTTATTGCTAATAAGCTGTTACCGCCGCATGTGTGGAGTGCTATACAGACAACAATGGTCGAAAGATAGCGCGCACGTCTCGACCGAGATAATCCTAAAAGCTGTATGGAACAACGGCACACGATAGGGATACACACTCATCTCCTCAAGGAAACACCTGTCACGTCGTTGTCATAAATAAATCAGATCGGTGTAAGTTGTCATACGGTTTGGTCACTCTATCACTTTAACTACATATCTCCGGGCAGATGTGGGATGTTCCGGACAAACAAAGCCATCAAGAAAAATACTCAGTATAAAGCGGTGACACCCACTCTCTGAGTTAAACGCACAGGTTAAAAGGAAACAGACAGCTTATTGTTGCCACTGAATCAGATACAAGAATGCAAAAAGACCTCGTGCGCTACAAAATCTACCAACATTGACCGAAAGTCCACTACAACTATCAACAGAATCAGAGTGAGTATACCTAACGGAGATGACAATGGAACCACACACACACACGTGTGCACCAGACCGGTCGGTCAGCAGGTCAGCCAAACAATACCTAGACCAAAACACACAAGCACGGCCCAGATAGAACACAACAGTTGGAAATGGGGATGACGGTGTCTGTACAACCAAATTATATACGGGCCATCCACCCCCAGTATTCCAGTAGCTCCAAACACAGACCAGGTATAAGAGGGGTGGATAGGACCTTGGACTAGTGATACGAAGATTACCCGTTCGAATCTCATTCAGACTAGCATTCCTCTAGCGGACAAATCAAAACATGAGAAAAGCCGGTCCCGTAGGACTGTGTGAGCTTAAAAACGGGCGTTATCACCTCATATCCTAAACAAGTTGATGAAAAATAGACCTTATCCACCTGATGCATGCGCATAAGCGATACTCTATCAGATCTTAGCTTACCTTACAAGCCAACGTATGTTTGTAGCTACCTAGCATAGTTCCTGCATCCATCTAGGCCCCTCAGTAGCTAAAACATTCCTAAACCTGATAGTTGGATAGAAGTAATCTATAGAAATGTTTCTTACTTGAACAGGAGATGATAATTGAACAAGAGTACTGTTCAGGAGTAATGGGAAGTTGCAAAGATAGTGAGAACCACCTGCAAGTTATTTAGTGATTGATACACGGGTGAAAGTTTGAGAACTCCAGTCCCGGTGTTTCGTGATCCACGTAGCTGGCTCATTCGAGTAATTATCAGGCATGAACCCCGTGAGCGATTGTAAACACTATGCTAACTATGAGAGGAAATGTCCGTTCCATTATGTTCAGTATAGTGTCATGTTTTGACAGCCGTTTCGTGTTTCGATGGAAAATAATCTGACACTCAGGTCAACTTGAGACCAACCTTGTCTAAACGTACGCCTCTTTGTTAAATGTGTATTACGAAGACCTTGCTAGTTTCATTACAAAGAGAAATGTGTGCACAGTTTTGTCATTGACAGAACGATACCGCTCCTTTGAGGATTATATGACTGCATCGAGGTCAGCTTGCGGAGTGCTTGGATCATGGAAGATTGGGATCCCTAGGTCGTTCGCATAAAGAAAAGTGGATGGGTATTAGTCTTGATGTGTCACTATCACCGACTGAGAATGAACAAGCAGTAGTGATGTTTCCCTCGGGTCTAACGTGGGGTCATTCAAGTACCCTAAAGCACTGGTTTCCACTTATAAATTTGGAGAGAGAAAAACCAACAACCTAATGTGAGATGTATCATGTAGGGACATATCGTTGAATCATTAAAGCTGACTTACTTGACGTTACGAGGGAGACAAACAGACTGGAATGCTTTTGACAGCGTTCAAAACAGTGTGACAAAATGACAACGGAAGCCCATAAATAATAAGAGACAAAAGTCTATTTTCAGGTCAGTCATACCGTTTGAGAGCAAAGTGAATGAAACACTTTCAAGTTCTGAAGGCAATCGAATAAAAGGGTAATAGAGGCAGAGAATTGCGTGCACGATTCCTTCAGATTACAGAGACAGTTCAAAGTTTGATAGCATTTGCTTTTAACACAAAGTACAGGGTGGTGATATTTGGTTGCAACCGCACCCAAGAATACACAGCCCCCTAGATGTCGATGTTCAATTTGAATGTCGTTGTGGTCGTCTGAAATGATTGAAGGACCAGTTGATGTGATTATTGGTCGAGTGAGTAACAGCTACGCTTGAAGCTGTTCGGATGAAGAAGAAACGATTGTAAAACAATACTGTAAACAGTACGATGCCGTTAACGTGCAAGCGTAAGCACACCGATGAGCAACCGTCAAATCAAGAATAGTTTCATGACGCAACCCAGTCAGACGTGGCTGAGAACAAAGTTACGAAGACACGGACGTCCCACGAGTGTCACGCGGGTTTCATAAAATCCCAGTTGCTATCGAGTTTACACAGGATAAGCTGAACACGGTCCAGCACCTTTGCCACGCCAATGGTTTCATCTGTGCGTTTTTAAACTGTCAGATTCACCCCACTCCACTCAGTAGGTTGACCGTACAGAATTCCTTAGTCGCTGGAAAATACCCTTGATGAACTGGATGTGCGCTAACGGATGATCTTCAAAAATCCTCACGTCAAAAATTTAGGTATTCGTCCGTCAACTTACAAAATTGTTAGTGCCATGTCAAGATGAAATGTCGCAGCTGCAATGATTGAAAGAAACTACCAAACAACAACGTTTGACTGTCACTTGTCGTTTGCGCCTACTTTGTCGCATCCGATTGCATTATGCTGTACGCGGTAACGGTCCAGATTATATTTCGGTTGCGATTAGGCTAAAAAAAATTCTCACTTATTTCTTCCACATCTAGCGTTCGCTAATTTTTTGACCGATTGAGAGCCAATTTCTGATCACAGCACATAAGTCCACTTATACGAAGCTCAAAAATCAAACACCTCATTGAAAACTTGATCCTTCTCGCCTTTGAATGTACAAATTTCGACGACCTCGGTTAAAACGTTTTGATATGTTGAAGACTGTCTGAACAGTAACCGGATCATTCATCTCTTTATCGTAACAGCTGTCTTTATCCTCTCGTTCGCGCAGTTTACGAGGTCTTTGATGTGAAACTGAGACGACCTTTTCCGCACTGGATATCAAATCTAATAGCGCTCGACTGTGGTTTGTGAAAACCTGACAACTTCGGGGATCCAATTTCGTGACTGCCCCACTCGGAACATACTAACAGTTTGTCAATTCAGTGTTCCATTCAGCATGATGTGCTCTGTGAACTGTCCACGTAAACAATGAATAAATCAGTTCGTCATACCTACTGAATCAGAAATTGCTGCCTGCAAGCTATGGTGTGGGGACCACCAGTACGTATGATGTAATGTTAAAGCGGAAACTATAAACCTTGATTAGCAGCGCACAATACTAGCCTAGAATCGTACGCCATGCAGATTGCCTTACAAACCGATGCCTGCTACAACGCGATGAATAAATGCGAGTTGTGTATTGTCAGGAAAATCAAAGCCAGCAAGAGTGAGTGGTGAAAGAACGAAGTCTCCAAGCTAAAACTGAATGGTCCATTTTCCTACACTTTGACCCAAGGCTGCAACTTAAAACTCAGAAGAGACCATCAATTTCTACAGACACAGTAAAGCCGCGAGTACTGTTGTCTATGGACTTGAATAAGAGTACATTGGCTAGCTAAAAATAAGCAAAAGGCATTTGTAATAAGCAAGTAGTCAGGGTGGATGATTATCAAAATGCGATGTTTAAGTTGTCCCAGTAATAACCTTTGAAAATTGGGATATAATGAGTATTGCATCTTTCAATTTAAGTGTGCTGTCTACGCAAAGAGCGTCACCGTGATGATTTGTTGTTCAACCCATTTATGGTCGTCCACTGGTGTACCGGAATAAGACGTGTGGATAGTGGCCTCCCAATAATTATAGAGTATAACCTCAAATTTATGTAAACACGTGGTGTCGCCTGTGGAGCGAAACACTCATTCAGATGAACGATTGCAGCTGGTCCGAGAAATGGAAACTATAGCGAGTGCAACGAGCCCATACGACGCTCCTCCACTATCAAACAAGATTGAGCATTGGTCATCTTAACTGCCATTTGCCTCCAATCAACAGATAACATCACACGTCCTATCTGGACGGACATACAGAGGTGAACTCGTTTGCGTAAACCCAAACACGAAGAGGTTACATTTTTAAATTGTTGTCCCACTTTTTCAGGCTCGGGCTGCATTAACAATCAGAAAGCCAATCTGTGAGTTATATTCTGCATAAAGCCCGCACGGTGACGTGCATCAAACTCAACTACCAGCAGTTCGTAATATCAACAAGCCCGAAAAACATGTTCGAAACAGTACTACTTCCAAGAGTTGAAAACGTAATTTATTACACAAGAACAAACAGCCTAAATATTATACTGCCACAGGAACGGATAGTTTGAATACACTATGTCCGATTCTCTGTGGACTGTATAGAAATTTTGTGGTTGTTGCACCCATCTGTGAGGATCAATCGCGTATCATGGAAACACGAAATAAACAAGTAACTAACATTAATAACTTGACGGAAACCAGCAGGTCGTAGAGCGAGATTGAAAACGATACAAAGAAAATGAAACAGAACCTCCTTTGTAAGTTTTATGTTTAAAGCGATTTAGACACTTCTAATATTGTAGAGTTTGGTGTTTGTTACGTTTTTTCTTGGGAAAGAAATGTGCAAAAAAAAACACACTATACCAAACACAACAATACTCCCGCTACTGACTGGGGTTTGCGACTGTATCCACTGGTGTCTCTAATCAGCAACACACAAAATCTTTAGCAGCCCAGAAGGATGGCCAATTAAAACCAACGGAGAATAAACCACTAATTTTTCCATAACCCCACAACAGTTCATCTGCCACCCGCCTTGCTGTTTCTTCCAACCGCATCATGACAGTGCAGTTAATGCACGGAGTGGAAACCAGATGCACGACGTGTCCAAGTCACTGTAATCACTTAAACTAAACCAATTCGCAGAAAGGAAGTCGATTGTCAGTATTGTCATCGGCAGTATCAGTGGTTCCAACTGTTACGTATCTACCAGACAATTACAAGAAGAAAAGCGACCACTAGTCAATGAGCAAAAGTAGAGGGCAGGGATGAGACCGGATTTTAAAAAAAGTTGCCATGTCCAAACTCAAACATACAGCACCAAGCCACCTGTAACTTGTAAACAAACAACCCAACTGAAAGCGAGAATCCCAGTACCTCGCCATTGCTTACACGGCACCGCTATCACACACAAACGAAGAGGACGGTTACCTTACGAACACACGTCGTGCAACTGTCAGATCTCGCAACCGTCGAACGGTACGGTGTGTGTCGTCGCGATACACACTCTGCTCCTAAGTGGAATCTGAATGTCTTATCGACGTCCGAAATAGCCCAAGCGAGCAGAAGCTAACCAGACTTTAACGGTCCATAAACGCAGTCCTTCTCTGATACCACTGCCAGAAGTGATCAAACTCTCAATGTGAACGAACCTTTCAGCTAAACCCAGATTGTCATCAATCATTTTGAGTGCAAGCACAAGTTCGTCTACCTTAGTGAGGTGCTTTGTCCACAGATGACATCATATACCACACTAAGGTACCTCAAGCGTCAGTCGGCTTAACCCATCAGCGCTGTCTATGAGTTGTCCAAAAGGGGATATGACCAACGCAGTTTAAGTCTGTGGCTTTGTTTCCTGGAAGAGGTCCTACATAGTTAAAGGGGAGGCTCCCCAAGGCTTATCGTACGACACTTTTGATTTTAAGGTTGAAGCTGGAAAAGAGACACAGGTTTGCAGCATTCCGTTGAAGACGGCGATTGAGAGCGGCAGCCTACCTGTCTACACAACGCCCCTGAGACAGATATATACTTAACAGAGGTTATATTCCTCAATAAGAAATGCAAGAAGAACGTTGTTGGCAGAATCGAAGGGTGCCCAAATGCCAAGGAATAATACTGGTGGTCATTGGCAGACGTGGTAGTATTCCAACGGAGAGTGCAGGCCTGACTTATACATCCTAGACCCGTAGGAAATTCAACTTGCACCAGGCGATGCTGCGGTTCATACTTTCCTAATAACTTGCACAGCAAAACGGAGACCAACAGCCTAGACGCACCTGAACTTAGATTGACTTCTCAGTAGTTGGGGTACACTTTGTGAAAACTTTGCCTAAAGACGGAAATGACTACTGACTCCCCAGTCAGTGTCCGAAACCACAGAGACCAGAATGGACAGTTCTCCATCAAGCACGTCCTTATTACCCTTAAGAAGAGTTTCATAGCGTTCAAGAATTTTAATTTCTTTCCGGACCACCACTTCTACAAAAGCATATGAGTAACTATCGCAACTGAAGGAAAGTGGAAGGGTTCTGACGATGAGTCCCAAACCGTCAGTGACTCTTTTCGCAGTACACAGACGCTACAGGCGGCTCTCGTTCCAGTCACTTTCTGAACACATTCTTGAAGTGCAGGGAAAAAAATAAACAGTTTCGAAACTTTTTCCACGAGGCGTAGAAGGTGAACAACTTCGGACGACTTTTTGTCTGAAGTTTAACTATTTTTGTACTGTTGTCATGGCGAACCCAGAATACATTGTGTACGCACTAGAACTGTAGGATTAAGATAACAACGAATGTTGATCGGCCAGTCGGATGGACGATTTTTCTGATACCAGTGTTGTTCACCTCAAGAGGGAGCACCATATGGCATACACAGTGCTGCAAATTAGAAAGAAACACTCCCGTTTATACGATGCTGTATACGTTTGTGTTTGCTCTATGGTCGCAAACGTGCACTGTTCAGCGGGCAGAATGATATCAACAAGCTTGCCTGTATTTGGACATCGTTGTTTGCCAAATAGCCCACATTAAGTGGACTGATGCGCGCAGCATGTGGCAGCAGTTTGCCTGCTCGTATTCCGGAACGCTCGGGATGCGCGATCAATTGGTCAACTACTCACGTTGCACAGCCTGCGATGGTTAGGTCACGTACTCCGCATGCCAGCTGAGCGTTTACCGTACCGGGCATTATATACTGAGACCACCAACAGTTGGGTGAAACCACGTGGTGGTCAAGCGACAACGTGGTCACGAAATATGAGAACCCTGACTGCTCCACTGAGTAAAGTGGGTAGATGTAGCCTGTCCGATTGGGGTCCTCGTGGTCACTCAAATCGCTAGTTGAAAACGCCATCCAAGATGGCGGCGTGTCGCAGTCAATGGCGTATCTGCATCCATACCATTCCTAGTTCTTCAGGTTAAACTTTCTTCATTAATTTTCAATCGTCTTAGTAGCGTCCTTTTCTACGATATTTCGTCACTGTTGAGGTGAGCGGCAGCCCAAGCCACAGTACCTTTTGGTTAGGCTCATGGTTGCTATGATGATGAATTTCTCAGTCAAATGAGTCAGAGGCCCAGAGCAGGGGTTTTATCTTTGTCTCGCACTCCACACATTGGAGTCAAACACTGGATGGGGTCTTTCAGGTTAAACAAACTTCCGCGATATAAATGACCGGGAAGTATCAGATGTTCTATCGCCGGCGACACTAGTTAACGACTACTACTTTTCCTATTGTGCCCCAATATTTCTACCTTTCTTGCATCCTCGGGCGACAACTGTTTATAAAACTGAGATAACTGGTAAACAGCGGCACTGTCAATGTCCGCACCCTCCGACAAGTGGGTCAGCAACCTGTTTTAGTAAGTACTCCCTTTGGAAGCTGACCTGCGCTGTGTCGGAGAAGCAAATCTGCGATCCCAGCACCGTTATTAGTTTGAGCTCCTCCTTAGACAACTGTCGATCCAAGCGTTCCGTTCATCGTTCGGTGGTGTGGAAGTTGGAACTCGCAAAATAACTGAGGAGAGAATCGCGCTGAGTTTCAAGGTAGAGCAGTGCTTGTTCGATTGACCCCACCACCGCGACGAGTCAGCTGCGTGCCTCCAGACCCAGTATATGGGGTAAAATTTGTCAACACAGAACGAGAATGCGCTGCGCATTAACTGTTACTGGTGTGTAGTAGAGGACTTTGCTTTTATGTAAGTTGGACATCACTCAATTGATCGCAGCTGTCACAGGTTCGCTGATCACATTTTTAGCCTACGATACGCCTGAATGATGTGCATTAATATAGGCAGTCTACGGTCGCGGTCTTTTAAGCCTAAAGGCTGCCATTGATTCGGTCGCTCGCAACGCTCTATGAAACGGATTCTTTCGTAGAGGAAAAAATTCTGGAATGTGCACTCGGATGTTGGGTTCCTTCCTGGAAATGAGTTGCCCGACATGGAGTACGCGGACACTGTCGTGTTTAGCCACCTATCAAAGGCGTGCTAACCAAGGTAAGCTACCGGATTGGACTGCACTTCGTTCCTCTAGAGTTCAAATAGCTGCTTCAAGCCTGAGGCACTCCCACTTCCACGTTCTCTATAGTAGGTGGTCCGCGACAGACTGTGCGGCGTTTTACATATCTGGGTAGCACTATCTCGTCGGACTGTAATATTTTCTGACATCAGCAAGAATAGCAAAAGAACGTGCTGCCTTTATCAGCACACGTCAACCGTGGTGAGGAAGCAACATCCGAGTGTCACTGAAAAGAAAGGCATATAATGCTTGTGTGCGCTATTTCGTTCTATGGTGAGGAAAGGTGGCTAGTTTACGACGAAGCTTTCAAACTGCCGTTTGAACGATGTGGTTTCCATCAAATAGACCTGATCAATGCGACAGTCCGCCAGCATAAATTTCGGAGTGTTGGGGATAGGTGATGGTCAAATATTCCATCTGTACAGTCTGTGACAATTGAGCGTCTACCGCACCGGACATTGCTTACTGGGGGCCACCAACACTTGTGTAGAACCGTGTAGCCAGAAAGCCATGCGTCTACCAATTGTAAAGACCCTCATTATTCCGCTAAGTAAAGTGAGTAGGTATCACCTTCTCGGTTGGGGACCTCGAGATCACTCAGACTGCTCGTAAACAATGCCATCCCAGAGGCAACAGCGTGCTTGCACCTACAGCACTTCTAGTTTTCTCGTTCAGATATCTTCGACGTCTTTTTAACTAAGTCAGTATCGAGGAGAGCGGCAGCCCAAGCTGCAATACCTCCTCATTAGACTCATTGGCTGATATGAATGAATGAATGCAGCAACCACTCATCTGTAGCTGTATCGATATATCTTGAGCGAAACAGGTTACATCGGATAACGACACAATGTGCAGTATTCTTACTGAAGCATCGTTTACATACACTTAACGAGTCAGCACCTAGGCCATAATTAATCAATGACAAACCAAAACGGGATGCTCGTTAGTTTCTTTCCACAACGTTACCATCCGACTAACATCAACTAACTGCGCAACCAAATAAACGGGGTACAAAAGCAAAGTTATTTTCACAGCGTCAAAGAAACATACAGAAAAATACAAAGATGCGACAGGGAGAAAAAGTAGCCCGTCACTTCGAAAAAGTACTGTGTATGTCATAACATTCAGATTGTGTACAAAAACTGATAAACACTGCTCAGAGAGACAGACACGGTTACCGAAACAAACACACACAGAGACAGCACACGATGTGAAGCAGCAAGCAGACGGTGGAGGGACGGGGCTGGCAGTAGGATCAATTGTGTAGTGGCACTTTCTCAATGTTTTATTTCCTCAATACATAAATGGAAGCGCATAAAGGCAGGTGTTATGATTCACGATTGACCAGGAGATAGAGACCCATCGAACCAAGAACACAGTACTGAAAGAATAAAAGAAATGAATCAGAACAANATGCAACAGATAACTCTTTCGAAAAAAATAACCTGCAATGGTCACGTATGAAAAATCCTAGTAGGAGGAAACAGTACAGCAACTTTTTCGGACTAAACCCAGTTTGGACACGTATTTGTCGAAACCGTTCTTGAACAATGTTCACGCATCTCTTCAGCAAGCTAGTGTCTTGTTTACCGAAATCCACCAATTACTGGGATGCTACCTGGCCCTCGTTTAGGTAAGTTGAAGGTATCCTGGCCCACATGTAGCCAGGCGATTACAAGGCAACAAGATCTAGTGTTGTAATATCGACAGGTCTGTTTTCTATCTTTTAATCCGAACAACCCGCACCTTATTACTAACTATCCCAACAAGTAATCCTTTCTCACCCCATGATGGTGGCGTACTCGGCAGAACTTACGAGTGAGGATCACCTGACAGCGTACCTCCCTTTAAACGGGATAGACTACTTCAGGGTACTGAGATTCCGACAGTAATCATAAGTGCATACTTACTTTTATAATTCCTGCAAGGGAAAATCTTTGCCGTGGTGCATTTACATCGACCGAGTTCCAAGAGAGGGAAATACTTTAGTTCCAAGGAAAAACTTCAATGAAAGCATTCCGCCTCCCGGAAGGGATTTTCTTGTTAGTGTATTGCATGCACTTTTTGAAAACAGCAACCAGCAGGCACTCAACAGGTATCCGGGAGTGACGGTAAAACAGTGTTCCGTTGTTTTGCATCTTTGTCTCACAAGGTGATACATAAGCTTAGGTGTCATCTGAATAGGTAGTCACCGAGCAGACGATTACGTAGTAAGTACCATGACGTTACTGATCAGAATAACAGAACACGTGTTAAATGCGGGGAAACATATTCGACTATTTCTTGGTACGACTTGCACCTGCTGAGACCTATTTGGTAGGCGTAGTGGACAGAGGATTTCAGACAGCGGTCGACTCCAGTTTGTAAACCATAATGTTTGAACGTGTCATGCGACACGTTAGGTCACCTGAGTTAACGCGGCATCAGTAAAGTGACAAAAAGTAATTTGAACTAATGCTAAACTGTCAGACAGTAATGAAAAATTTAAGCCCATAGAAAAAAAAACAATTTGGAGGGAATTAGTTCGCAGAACCTGTTAAAGCTAAAGCGATCGACGTCGAAATATCTGCATCGTGAAATAAACTGAGTTTTAAATAGGATGGATTTATTGTCACGCCTTATGAAGTGTCTACACTACACAGATAATTTAATCAAATTACAACGATAACGTCACTAAAATCAAGGAGTAGAAATGCCCCATAGTATCCCCAACCGGTTGTCAGGTGAGTCACTAGGCAACCAGACTAGAAGACGACCATGACCTACAACCCTCAACTTACCGGTGCATTGTAAATAGTTCTATTCAACGGGTAGTCTGGGTAACATCGATCTGAACTCCATATATATTGTTCGTGCTCGATTACGTTACACTTGGACTACCTCGAGGTGGTTGTGGCAGCATCGTTTACCATGCAATTAATACAAATCAGGAGCATACAATACAACTACTTTTTTTATAGTTGCGGCTTTGCTGTCTTCTGACTAAAGTTCGGAAAAGTAACTTCGAAAAAACACCTCGACCGTTCAACAGCTGAACGCCACCGTCAGCGAATAAGCCAATAAGGATGAAGAACTTTCGGAGTAGTAAAAAACCTTGATGTAGCTTTGAACATATCCAATATGAGTAGCCAGAACTGGAGTCAGACAAACGTCTAAACATGTGGATCCTGGCCTAAACAAACTTCTCTTCTTCCTGGCGCTCGGTTGACCGATCTGGAGTATGCGGACGACATTGTCTTACTTAGCCCCTCTGCCGAAGACATGCAGACCATGCTGAACAAGATGAGTGACGCGAGCTGGTTTGGATGAAATGCGCTTCGCACCTTCAAAGTGCAGTGTTACTTCAAGACATTCCCACTCCTACTTTCTTCA